>OY744549.1:48285969-48328469 GCA_963556195.1 Sepiola atlantica
TTTGCAAGATTTGCTTGAATATTGGTGTGAAAACCAAATAATTTTAGCATTTAAAATCAGGGAATGTCCTTTTTTTTATAAAAATGATATGAATTAAAGAAATCTTCAAATTGAAAATTTGCCCCCCCCCCCCCCTCATTTTCAGTATCCGCTTTTGTAAACTACCTTTTAACGTTATGAATTAAACAGTAATATTTGAATACCTAAAAAAATGATTTTTTTCTGTTATAAGTGAAAATATAACAAGCAAAGAAATAAGGAAAAACCTAACACTATTTTAATGGAGCTTAATATAGAGAGTCAAATTGCTCCATATAAGACCCCTTAGACAAAAATGCTGGTCTCAATTTCTGACTCAAAACTTTGGCTGTAATGTGTTGATGCCTTGCTTCAAAACCATATACAGTTTGTGAAGCTTCTGTTATTAACTTAACTGCCCGTTCCACACCCTGAGAATGTGAGGGCAAATCTGGCAAGTCAAGCTTGGTTCCATTCATCAACGATTCTCGAAGTTCAGATTCAGTAAAATCTTCCGTCATTGGTGATTCAAAAATGCCGCATAATTTTAAATCTATTAATTGTGTCCAATGTGTGGCATTAAAATTAATAGGTGGTATTCTTTTTAATCATTTTCTGGTTGACTCCTCATTCCTGAAAGAACAAATTAATTAATTGAATTATTAAAAAATTCCAATCTGTACTGCTTTAATAATTATGGTGAAATTAGATAAAATCTTTAAAAATCATTCTATAAATTGGAATAAATAATTGAGTCTGAGATATATGAATAAATATTACTTACCTAATGGCCAAAATTCTTTTTAAAGCTTCTTCTCTTACTTCAATCTCCTCAGATTTAACCATGGAATATAGAAAGTTTTCAGGCAGTAAACAAAATGTATTACCTTGTATATTTCTAAATGTGATATCTTGGATTTCCTGAGGCTTCTCCTTAATCCTCTGGATCATATTAAAAATGTGCACTTACTGATTGTGGAATTTACTATTTCTTTTAATTTCAAACCAAGAAGTGGCATACACATTTACAATAAAATTTACTACATAGTGTAGTTTTGTTGTGTGCCTTTGTGGGTATGCACCACGAGTCCATAAACACATGAGCCTGATGGCCAAAGTTAACCATCTTGCTTGGTTTAAAGGACTAATTTTCCAGGAGGCATATCTAGAGTCAACCTTACCTCTAGAAATACCTACTGTGTATTCATAAAGGAGTCTTTGGTCAGAACTAAGATCATGTATTTCATCAATTTTAAAAATTGACTCTAGAGCTAATAGTGGAAAATGATATTTGGGGTAAATCATGGCAATCATTTGAGCATAATTTCCCCAGAGGGCTACTGAATGTTGTAGGGCCCTTTGCGCAACCATCTATGTTTTTAAAAAGGGCTCTGAAAGGTAATTCATTATGATGCAAAGAGCAACCAATTGTGTGAAGATTTTTAAAAAGTTTTTTTTCTAAAATTGCAACCATTCCACCTTCGCAACCTGTGTTGGTATTAGTGTTGTCAACAAGTATAGCCTTGATACTGTTCTCACTGTGGAATTCATGCAAAACATCCACCACTTGATCTGCATGAACAGCACCTGTTGCACCACTATTAGGAAGAACTCTATGTGTCAGATATTTACTTTCACATGGTGTTTCTTTTGTAAAAGTTAAATGGTGTTCTGGTCCCTTAGTTTTTTTCATAATTCTCTGTCTATTTTCATCCACAATTTCCTTATACATCAATGTGTCCTTATCCATTCTCCCATCAACTCCAATACATATAATATTTTAGGTGGGGTAAAAACCCCTGGCTGAAATAGTTTTATTTATCTACCTCCAACAAGGTAAGATGTGACACAAGGTCAGGAAAGTGGGATTAGATAAGCCTGCGCTATAGAGGTGAGCACTCTGGCCATTAAAAAATTGACTGGGCAGCCCCGTCGGCATTCCCCTGTAGGGGCGCCTCAGACAGTTAGCAATAAACTTACTCCTCCCCAAAGAGGGAAGGCAAAACCTGGGAGGTGCACCTCCTAGAACTGCACAGGACGGACAAGCCCCAATAGACGGGCGTGAATCCAGACCCAAAGCCCCGGACGATACCGGTTTATTTGGTGGGGTAAAAACCCCTGGCTGAAATAGTTTTATTTATCTACCCCCAACAAGGTAAGATTGACACAATGTCAGGAAAGTGGGATGAGAAAGCCAGTGCTCGAAAGGTGAGCACTCTGGCCATTTAAAAATTGCCTGGGCAGCTCCGTCGGCATTCCCCGGTAGGGCCGCCTCAGACAGTAAGCAATAAACTTACTCCTCCCCAAAGAGGGAAGGCAAAACCTGGGAGGTGCACCTCCTAGAACTGCACAGGACGGACAAGCCCCAATAGACGGGCGTGAATCCAGACCCAAAGGCCCGGACGATACCGGTTTATTTGGTGGGGTAAACCCCCCTGGCTGAACTAGTTTTTATTTATCTAACTCCCACAAGGTAAGGTGTGACAAAAGGTCGGGAAAGTGGGATTAGATAAGCCAGCGCCTGACAATTCAATATATATTTGTGATAATTAAATGTGTAAACAGTGTTTACAAAACACAGAATCAACACGGGAACTCAAATTCGCCCGTTGAATTTTCAACCGGTGAATACCATAAAAAATATCGAATAAATAAAACGCCTATGTAAATAAATAATTATTTATATATAACATTAAATATTATAGTGTTTTATTCCTTTTTAATTTGAATATGTACATTTAATTTCTTAAGAAAAGGAATAATAAACTTTAAAATATTTATTATTAAGTAATGTATTACTTTTTTTTGTTAAAACCCGGGTTTAATTTAAGGCGACACATCTGCCGGTGAAATCTAGGCAGTGATAAAAAATCTCGATTTATTTGATCTTAAAGTTGCAATGCTCAAATAAATACAAAGTTTTGAAGAAAAATATTTCTTGTGGTAACTTTTGACATTATTTGGCAACTTTCTTCGAGTGCGATTATTTACAGTTTCAAAATCGACCTCCCCTAATATATATATATATATATATATACCTTCTTTTGTAATATAGAAGGAAAAATTCCAGCAGAGTGCTCAATTAATTGAGAATTAAAATTAAGAGCGTAATATTAAAATTTTATTTATTTTAACACTACACATTGTTCTGGTTTAAAAAAAAATAAATAAATAATACTATCCGAAACAGTGGTTCAAAAAATATGTCTTATATAGAAAGGGTGTGTAGATATATTTTTTGAACCACTGTTTCGGATAGTATTATTTTTTTTGATTTTAAAAAATTTTTTTTTTTTTGCATTGACATACAATAAAGTTTAAAAAGTGAAATATCCCACTTTTCAAAATTATTATTACTATTATACTTTTTTAATAAATCGTAATATGTAAAATGTTTCATTAGACTGTTAACCAGTCAAACTATTTTTTAACATAACTAGTATAAAATTATTTTTTGATTCTCTTATTTTTTTCATAAATATATTATATTATTATTATATATTATATTACTATTATATATTATTATTATATATTATTATATATTATATTATTATATATTATATTATTATTATATATTATATTATTATTATATATTATATTATTATATATTATATTATATTATTATATTATTATTATATTATATTATTATATATTATATTATTATTATATATTATATTATATATTATATTATTATATATTATTATATATTATATTATTATTATATATTATATTATTATATGTTATATTATTATTATATGTTATATTATTATTATATATTATATTATTATTATATATTATATTATATTATTATATTATTATTATATATTATATTATTATTATATATTATATTATTATTATATTATATTATTATTATATTATATTATTATATATTATATTATTATATTATTATATATTATATTATTATATTATTATATATTATATTATTATATATTATATATTATTATATATTATATATTATATTATTATTATATATTATATTATTATTATATATTATATTATTATATATTATATATATATTATATATTATATTATTATTATATATTATATTATTATTATATATTATATTATTATATATTATATATTATATTATTATATATTATATTATTATTATATATTATATTATTATTATATATTATATTATTATTATATATTATAATATTATTATATATTATAATATTATTATATATTATATTATTATTATATATTATATTATTATATATTATATTATTATATATTATAGTATTATTATATTATAGTATTATTATATTATATTATTTTTATATATTATTATATATTATTATTATTATAGTATTATTATATTATAGTATTATTATATTATATTATTTTTATATATTATTATATATTATTATTATTATATATTATTATATATAAAGCCATCTAGTATCAATATAATAAATATCAATATAATAAAGTTTGCTAATTGAAACTGAGATTTTAAATAATAAACATTTCATAAGTTTCTTGTAAACACGAGACAAAAACGTTCGCATTTATTCATATAAATAGATTAATATTAATATTTTAGTAATTTTCATACAAATTTATTAATATTTTAAAGAAAGCCTGTAAAGAAATTAAAAGAAAGAAATCAAACATTTATTTATATAAATAAATATTAATATATTATTAGATAAATATTAATGTTTATTTATATAATTAGATAAATATTGGTATTTATTTATATAAATAGATAAATATTGATATTTATTTAGATAAATATTGATATTTATTTATATAAATAGATAAATATTGATATTCATATAATTAGATAAATATTGATATTTATTTATATAAATAGATAAATATTGGTATTTATTTATATAAATAGATAAATATTGATATTTATTTATATAATTAGATAAATATTGATATTTATTTATATAAATAGATAAATATTGGTATTTATTTATATAAATAGATAAATATTGATATTCATATAATTAGATAAATATTGATATTTATTCATATAATTAGATAAATATTGATATTTATTCATATAATTAGATAAATATTGATATTTATTCATATAAATAGATATTTATATTTATTCATATAAATAGATATTTATATTTATTCATATAAATAGATATTTATATTTATTCATATAAATAGATATTTATATTTATTCATATAAATAGATATTAATATTATTCATATAAATAGATATTAATATTTATTCATATAAATAGATATTAATATTTATTCATATAAATAGATATTAATATTTATTCATATAAATAGATATTAATATTTATTCATCTAAATAGATATTAATATTTATTCATATAAATAGATATTAATATTTATTCGTATAATTAGATAAATATTGATATTATTCATATAATTAGATAAATATTGATATTTATTCATATAATTAGATAAATATTGATATTCATATAATTAGATAAATATTGATATTTATTCGTATAAATAGATAAATATTGATATTTACTCATATAAATAAATATTAATATTTATTCATATAAATAGATAAATATTAATATTTATCCATATCAATATTAATATTTATTCATATCAATGCAAAAGTTTTTTCCATTTATCGAAACTATATTTAGACTAAAACACTTTAGGCTTATTTAATTCAATTGTGTTAAAATATTTTCAAATACCCTGTACATACTTATATATACTTATATATACTTATCAAACGCTCACAAAATAACACACTTATGCAGATGCTTCACTTGTATTTTAGAAAAGCTTCCTAATAAATTAACATTATTAACGATTCATTTATAATTTTGATCTCCAGTTTTCTTATATATATACGCAATAATTCTGTTCATATTATTATTATTATTATTAGTAGTAGTAGTAATATTAAAGCGCTTAAATGAAAAAAAAGTTCTAGATTTAAAATTATTATTTATAAATTCGAATGATAACTTCCAGCCACATTTAGGCACGCGTACGTTTACACTAACGAACAAGTTAGATTACCTTGAAATAATTTATTTAAAAAAAAAAAAATGAACACCGCATTGAACGCAATGACAAAATCTTTTAATAATTAAATCAAGGGTATGCGAGCATAACAGGGTTATGTATTTTACTGGTAGGAATTTTTCTTCAGCGCACCTCACACACTTCATCCACTCATGCATAGAGATTTATACTGTAGTGATGTGATAATGAAATGGTTTGGTTGTTATGTAGTCATACCCTTAATGACAATAAAAGTGTAAAAATTTGGGAATTTCCTTGCTTTTGTACATTTAGTGTATATGAATTTTCATCTTAACCCTATTAAGGGCATATGATTTCAGTATACTGGCATTTTTCATGGAATCTCACTACTTTTGTAAAGGCTATGCCTCAATACAATGGTCATTTTTAAGATTTTTTAGAATTTTCTGGGAAACTAAGGTATATGGTAAACTGAAATTAAAATGCCATCAACTAGACCCTAGAACCTCTATCTCTGCCAAAAATCAGCTGAATCCATCAAATAGTTGATGAGATACAGGGTGGCACACACGTACGTACACACGAATAACACAAAATCATGCCTGACCTTTCTGGATCTCTGGGTTGCCTTAACTAATGATGCTGAAATTCTACACACTTATAGAACCTATCAAAAAAAAAAAAATTGTGCAAAGTTTTAACTAATTTGGTTTATTGTTTTTGAGTTATGATTGATCAAAGAAATGAGATTTCTAGCATAGGCCGTTTTTGAAGTCTATTAAGGGATAGAGTGCTCTCGCGCCTCCCTTAGACAGCTGATTTTTCCCTCTTATGACAGTTCTTTCTGAAAACAGAAAATGTTCATTTTGCCGTGAAGGCTAAAACTCCAAGCAATTCATGACAGGGGTAGAGGCGTTAGATGACTTTTGTGTCATCAAAGAGTGACTTCCTGTCTCTTTCCTGTGTCTCTCTCTTAATTTTGACTTTCTTAGTTTAAACTGATTGAAGTTGTTTAGGAAAAATGTTTTTTGAATTCTCCACACGCACGTGGTCCTGTAGAAGCAGGTCACAAGCAACGACAGGTCGCGGTTTACGAGTTTAAATCTGCTTATATCATTTTACTTTGTTTCCGGCTTGCCCAATCGGGGGACCATCTCTCATGTGAGCTGACCACTTGGCCCTGGGTTCAACTTCGACAAGAAATCGCAAGGATCCAAAATGGCTACTTCCTCATACGAATGAATCAATATAAGACACGCACATAACTACTTACACATGAACTGGATTTCACACCCGTGTACGGACGCGTATCCTACATACAAGAACTCTTTTCTCTCCCCTACTTCGGGACATTTATTTAACCACGTGAAATTTCTAAGTTTTCCTCTTCGTCCATATTCATGGACGGGTCCATTCACTAACAGCCTTCTTTTTCATTTCTCCTTTTATTCATATCTTAACGAAGACGACCAATAAAGTTGTGTTGGTGCTTCTGTTGTTTCACAATGACATTAAAATATTTTTTTAAATGTATAAACTTTGTTATGTACTTACGTGTTAGCTGAAAATAAGATTGGACAGAAAAAATTACGCAAATTCATCGAGTATTTATTAAATTATAAGAAAAAGAAAAACGATTGTAGGTATTGTTAGGCATTTTGTAACAAGGGAGATAAGTAAAAAAAATTTAGACGAAAACCTAAAAATCCAAAAAATGAGTTATCTCCCTTGTCCCTTGACGCCCCAGGATAAAATCAGGCGATTGAAAGATACAAGATGGTGACACATAGATAAAATCGTTTTTTATTTTTAATTGAATAAATACTGGATGAATTTGCGTAATACTTTCGTGTACAGCTTTCTTTTCAGCTACCACATAAGTACGGAACAAAGTTTATACATTTCTTTAGCTATTTGGTCCCCCGATTTATAAATTCTGAGGACTTATGTTTTGAGGCATGTCCGTCCGTCCGTCCGGATTTTTCTCCGCAACCATCCATTGAATTTCTCTGAAATTTTGCATGAAGTTGTAACTTTGGTCAGGTTAGAAAGTGACATTCTCCGATTTTTGAAAAAAAATCTGGTTAGCCCCTCAGGGGGTCAAAAGGCCCCGAAATGGCAAAAAATGACATTTTTGCCCCATAACTTTTCATCCATCTATTCAATTTCTCTGAAACTTGGCCAAAATGTGGAGGCAATTGTTCCTAAGTATCGCTGACCTTGGAAAAAATCTGGTTCGCGCCCCCAGGGGGTCAAAAGGCCCCAAAATGGCAAAAAATGACCCTTTTCTCCCATAACGTTTGATCCATCCATTCAATTTCTCTGAAACTTGGCCAAAATGTAGAGGCAATTGTTCTGGATATAAAATGAGCATCCATGACCTCACAAAAATTCTGGTTCGCGCCCCAAGGGGGTCAAAGGGGGGTCAAAAATGCCCCAAATTGTCCAAATTTATTGCATTTACACTCGCCACATCGAGTCATATACAGAGGGGGACCACGCACGCGCGGCTTGTTTTTTTTTTTTATACATGTCATGGCGAAACAGCAGAAGCACCGTTGTTTCATGTATTAGAAATGGACTTCGTCTCATTTTCTATAGTCTCTCATCTTGAGAAATTCATCTTGATTTTCAGCTTTTTTTTTTTGTCATTGACTGTTCACATCCGTGATTAATTTATTTATTTAAAAAAATTTTTTTTTTAATGATATTTAACCCCAAACAAGGCAGGACGCCACTGTAGACGTAAGGGGCTACTGAAAATTAGGGAGTAGGTTTAGGGTGTCATTCTAAGTTGGGAGCTGTGCAGCGAGATGTCATGTTTACGTCAATTTATACAACCGAGGCTAAAAGTATATTAGACAATAGTAGTTTGGCAAGATAAGTTATCTTCGACTCGAGTCTCGCCGCAGTTCCTTGCTCGACAAATATAGAAAGTAATAAAAACCTTTTCTTTTGTCAATTTATGAAGTTTCTTTCGGTTTCTCTTCTTTGGTTTGTGTTCTTCCTGCAGTTTTGTTTTCTTCCTATTGTAACTTCCAGGTGACTAGTTACCATTCGTAGCTTCTGCGGGTTGGTTTCCGCATTCAAGGATTTTCCTTAAGATTGCAGCCGAGTAAAGTTTCACATATTAATCACTTTAATATCAATATAAAATATTTTCAGGGATTTTTGAAAATTGTCACTTTCATTTATGAAAAATAAAAATATAATATATATATAAATATAAATGAAAAATAAAAATATAATATATATATAAATATAAATGAAAAATAAAAATATAATATATATATAAATATAAATGAAAAATAAAAATATAATATATATATAAATATAAATGAAAAATATAATAAATATAAATGAAAAATATAAATATATTTAAATATAATATATATAAATATAAATATAATATATTTAAATATAATATATTTAAATATAAATATAATATATTTAAATATAATATATTTAAATATAATATATTTAAATATAAATATAAATGAAAAAAGAAATATAATATTTAAATATAATAAATATAAATGAAAAAAGAAATATAATATTTAAATATAATATATATAAATATAATATATTTCTCTCTCTCTTCCCTCCTTCTGTCTCTCTCTCTTCCCTCCTTCTCTCTCTCTCTCTCTTCCCTCCTTCTCTCTCTCTCTCTCTCTCTTCCCTCCTTCTCTCTCTCTCTCTCTCTTCCATCCTTCTCTCTCTCTCTCTCTCTTCCATCCTTCTCTCTCTCTCTCTCTCTTCCATCCTTCTCTCTCTCTCTCTTCCCTCCTTCTCTCTCTCTCTTCCCTCCTTCTCTCTCTCTCTCTTCCCTCCTTCTCTCTCTCTCTCTTCCCTCCTTCTCTCTCTCTCTCTTCCCTCCTCCTCTCTCTATCTCTCTTCCCTCCTTCTCTCTCTCTCTTCCCTCCTTCTCTCTCTATCTCTCTATACCCTTCTTCTCTCTCTATCTCTCTATACCCTCCTTCTCTCTCTATCTCTCTATACCCTCCTTCTCTCTCTATCTCTCTATACCCTCCTTCTCTCTCTATCTCTCTTACTCGTTTATCACAGCGAAGGAGATTTTAACTGTTTGGATTCATGACTTTGTGACGCAACCAACCCTAACAGCCGACTTTGAGTTTTATGTTCTTTTCGGGAGCTGAAATGAATAACGAAATTATATTTTTCCATATATAAATTATGGTTGGTCCTCCTTTCATGCAGTGTTTGATTTCAGCCGATGGTCCCTCAGCCAGATCATTATTTCTCTGCAGAGAATCAATGATACCTAATGACTCCGCTTAAGATCCGTCAAGACCACAGACGGGATTAACACCTTCATTGAAGGGAATGTGCCTATTGTTTGCCACTAGGGGAGCTGGGCTACCCTTCCAGGGCTGTTAACAGCTCTTCCAAAGACGTCCCCAATCCCACGACAGTTATAGTACTACGCTATAGCGAACACACACACACACAGACAGACACACACACAGACACATACAGACACACACACACACACACACACAGACAGACACACACACACATTGAGTTTTATATATTTTTTATTAATTAAATTAATTAAAATTTTATTAAAATTCATATTTATTTTTTTGAATGTGTCGTTTCAGGGCGAAGATAATCTGACCACTTATCAATTCAACACGATGAAAGCTGAACACATGTTTTGTAAAACTTGCGGAGTGCAAAGTTTTTACATACCAAGATCTAACCCCGACTCATATGGTAAGATTTCCTGGCATTCATTCAGCCGAGAAATTGAAAACAAACAAAATCTACAACAAATAATGTTTACAAAACGCAAGAAAATTTTATTTTCTACCGACCTGTATACTTTTGAAGTGTGGAAACTGATTGTAAGATTTATTATCGCCAATTTTACTTAGCCAAACACGAGTAAATAAAAAATGGCGGCTGATTTATTATCGTCAATTTTACTTAGCCAAACACAAGTAAATAAAAAATAGCAGTCGATTTATTATCGTCACTTTTACTTAGCCAAACACAAGTAAATAAAAAATAGCAGTCGATTTATTATCGTCACTTTTACTTAGCCAAACACAAGTAAATAAAAAATAGCAGTCGATTTATTATCGTCACTTTTACTTAGCCAAACACAAGTAAATAAAAAATTGCGGCTGATTTATTATCGTCACTTTTACTTAGCCAAACACGAGTAAATAAAAAATGGCGGCTGATTTATTATCGTCACTTTTACTTAGCCAAACACAAGTAAATACAAAAAGGCAATCGATTTATTATCGTCACTTTTACTTAGCCAAACACGAGTAAATGAAAAATGGCAGTTGATTTATTATCGTCACTTTTACTTAGCCAAACACGAGTAAATGAAAAATGGCAGTTGATTTATTATCGTCACTTTTACTTAGCCAAACACGAGTAAATACAAAAAGGCAATCGATTTATTATCGTCACTTTTACTTAGCCAAACACGAGTAAATACAAAATGGCAATCGATTTATTATCGTCACTTTTACTTAGCCAAACACGAGTAAATGAAAAATGGCAGTTGATTTATTATCGTCACTTTTACTTAGCCAAACACGAGTAAATACAAAATGGCAATCGATTTATTATCGTCACTTTTACTTAGCCAAACACGAGTAAATACAAAAAGGCAATCGATTTATTATCGTCACTTTTACTTAGCCAAACACGAGTAAATGAAAAATGGCAGTTGATTTATTATCGTCACTTTTACTTAGCCAAACACGAGTAAATGAAAAATGGCAGTTGATTTATTATCGTCACTTTTACTTAGCCAAACACGAGTAAATACAAAAAGGCAATCGATTTATTATCGTCACTTTTACTTAGCCAAACACGAGTAAATAAAAAATGGCGGCTGATTTATTATCGTCACTTTTACTTAGCCAAACACAAGTAAATAAAAAATGGCGGCTGATTTATTATCGTCACTTTTACTTAGCCAAACACAAGTAAATAAAAAATGGCGGCTGATTTATTATCGTCACTTTTACTTAGCCAAACACAAGTAAATAAAAAATGGCGGCTGATTTATTATCGTCACTTTTACTTAGCCAAACACAAGTAAATAAAAAATGGCGGCTGATTTATTATCGTCACTTTTACTTAGCCAAACACGAGTAAATGAAAAATGGCAGTCGATTTATTATCGTCACTTTTACTTAGCCAAACACGAGTAAATACAAAAAGGCAATCGATTTATTATCGTCACTTTTACTTAGCCAAACACGAGTAAATAAAAAATGGCAGTCGATTTTTGTTTGGCAGAAGATAAACATTTTTAAAGCTTACCCTATTCCGACTGGCAACAAACTCCCAACTTACCATAAGACTCTTTGTTGTTTTTTACTATCTTTAAAGCCTGAAATTAGCGACCACCTCCGAAAAAAATCGACCGATTGACTCGTGTTTGGCCAAGTGAATGTAACAAAACAAATTTTTAAATAACAAAATTTACAGTTTAAGAAATTTTAAACTGTACGGGTCGATAGGAACTTAAATTTTAATGCCTTTGGTAACTGTTACTTCTGTATTTTGTTTTTTTCCCCCCTGATTTCTTCTCTGTCAACGTTACTACATGAGGTGTTACTTGACATGACACTCCGCGGTAAATACGCTAATTAAAAATCTAATTTTTTTGTAAATATTTACGTCTGATGGTAAAATAAAAAAGTGTATACAAAATTTTACGGAAAATAATTTAGTAATTTTTTTTAATTATTTAAGAAATTCAATTTATTTTTTTTATTAATTAAGAAATTCTATTTTTTTTTTTTATTAATTAAGAAATTCTATTTTTTTAAAGAAATTCTATTTATTTTATTAAGAAATTCTTTTTTTTTTTTATTAAGAAATTCTTTTTTTTTTTTATTAAGAAATTCTATTTTTTTTTTATTAAGAAATTCTATTTTTTTTATTAAGAAATTCTATTTTTTTTATTAATTAATAAAATAGAATTTCTTAATTAATGAAATAGAATTTCTTAATTAATGAAATAGAATTTCTTAATTAAGAAATTCTTTTTTTTTATTAAGAAATTCTATTTTTTTTATTAAGAAATTCTATTTTTTTATCAAGTAATTTTATTTTTTTATCAAGTAATTTTATTTTTTATCAAGTAATTTTATTTTTTATCAAGTAATTTTATTTTTTATCAAGTAATTTTATTTTTTTATTAAGTAATTTTATTTTTTTATTAAGTAATTTTATTTTTTTTATTAAGTAATTTTATTTTTTTTATTAAGTAATTTTATTTTTTTTATTAAGAAATTGTATTTTTTTTATTAAGAAATTCTGTTTTTTTATTATTCTAGTCATTACTTGAGTTGAAAGACGCCTTTTTTTATTTTTTTTTTATTTTAAATATAATCACAAAGTTTCTCCTTTTGCTCGCTCGGTTAACTCTTATGTTCAGGGGAGGTAATCATTTTTTTACCAAACGATTTAAAAACTTTTTCCAAAAATATCACTTGATTTCCAAAAATTACATTCAGAAGATTTGCTGTATTTGACGAGAGATGCGGGCATTTTTAATTTTTTAAACTTTTTGCAAACTCCAAATTTGATATCTGCCTCACATTCAACCAACAAATCATTTACGTCCTCGGTGCTTACCAAAATGACCGTGCTTGGCTTTAAATAACCCGAAAGGGGTTGATATGCCGTAAAACAAAGCAACCAAACCAAAACCTGGCCAGTGATTGTTGAGGACTTGCGTTGCATTGAGACAAATGACATGAGAATGATACGATGGATGTGTAATGTGTGTCTTAAAGACAGGCTTAGATCTGATGACCTCAGAGGAAGATTAAATCTGGACATTATAGGGAGATGTGTGCAGAACAGGAGACTTTGATGGTTTGGTCACGTTTAAAGAATGGTTGAGAGTTCTTGGGTTAGTTATATGTTGTAAAACAAAACAACCAAACAAAACACCATGAATAAATACTTGAAGATATAAAGAACTTGTAGCATAAAAACTTTTACCAAAATGACCGGATTTGGCATTAAATAACCCGAAAAGGGTTGATATGCCGTAAAACAAAACAACCAAACCAAACACCATGAATAAAATATTTGAAGATATAAAGAACTTGAAGCATAAAAACTTTTACCAAAATGACCGGATTTGGCATTAAATAACCCGAAAAGGGTTGATATGCCGTAAAACAAAACAACCAAACCAAACACCATGAATAAAATATTTGAAGACATATGCCGTAAAACAAAACAACTAAGCTATTTCAAATGAAGCTAACTCTGGTGTCAAGATGCACGCCACAAATCCACCGACGTCTGCATCCTCAGTAAGACACGCACAGCAAGTTATACGTTTCAGAGAACTTCTACTGAACACTCGGGTCTAACTCACCTGATACTACCAACCCTAACCCTAACTCGATAGTACTTGTACCGATTACATTACGTAAACAGATCTTGATTTTTTGTTTACCAAGAGAAAAGGTCTATCAGGCATGTGTACGCAGTCTGATGATGTATGTAAAATGAAACCTAGCCAATGAGGGTTGAGGACATGCGTTGCATGGAGAGAAATTATGAGAATGATACGATTGATGTCTAATGTGAAACGGGCTTAGATTTGCTGACTAAGGAGACTTTGTTGGTATGATCACATTGAAAGAATGGATAAGAGTTCTTGGGTTAGTAGATGTAGAGCAGTTGAGGTAGCATGGTCAGTTGGCAGGGGAAAACCAAGGAAGAGTTTTTTTTCCTGGAACATCCCAACCGTGGAACAAAACAACACAAAGCTGCTTCCCAGCCGACTACAACATGGTCATCTTCAAGTCTAATGTAAACAAATACTTGTTGAGCCGTCCTCTTGGATAATCAATTCCTCTTAAGTAATCTTCTGTCCATTCCACCCACTGATTCCAATCTTCTCACGGCGGCATTCATTGTCCGACCGATGATCCCTTATCCTTGAGTGGCCCCAGGCCTTGATAAGTGGTGGCCCGTTAGAATACTAAACATGGGAAGAAGTGATAAGGATGAATTTCATGGAAAGAGGGATAAATAAAGACTTGGTCAGAGATAGGTTAAAAAAAAAAAGTAACGGTAAAGGTCGCATAGCCTGGACGCGCACGAGCATATGGAAGGCGGAGCCCATCCCTCTCCTTCCGCTGCCTTGAACCTTCCCTGAGTTTTAGTCAGGTACCCATTTACTGCTGGGTGGACAGAGGGAGTTTTCAAACCCGAAAATTTGCATGCCGTGAGTGGGATCGAACCCGGGTTGTCCAGCCCAAAGACAAGTGCTATAACCACTCGTCCACAGGCCCTCCCTAAATTTCTCCCAATAGAGATAGGTTAGTTTAAAATTAAATTTTTAAAAGCTGTCCAACACATGCCAGCATGTAAAACAGATGTTAAACTGAATATGATGATGATGATACAAAAGATTTCAAAAAGTTTCAATTACCGTAATAAATATGTCTAAACTTGACCCCCCCCCCCCCCCCTGCATGATTATCTGACCTTAGAAATCTTAGTAATCATTTATCTGACATATGAAGTCTGACTTAAAGAGCAATCTGTCTGACATGCCGATACTTGATTCGGACTATCCTATTTTTATTTTTTTTCTTTCAACTATATTATTGGCATGAATATATTTTATTTTGCTTTAGTTTCTTTGTCTGAAAATACTTATTCCGGCTAAGAAAACTGTTAGAGTGGAGACATTTTCCCTTACTCACTGAAATAGAGATTTAATGGCAGTTATCGTGATCAATTATACTGAATTCTCACCCTTGTAGGGAAGTGATGAGGAGGATTTGAGAGCAAGAGGGATAAATAAAAACCTGGGAAGAGATAGATTAGTCTGGAAGTCAATTGCTAAAAGTAGTCTAACACATGCCAGTGTGTAAAACAGATGGTTAACCGATTATGATGATGATAATTTCTAGATGTTTGCCTGCCCTGTCAGTGGGGCCACTAATTCAACGACTGACACCCCATGCAGAGGGGTAACCCCCCCCCCCCCAATATGGGGCCATCTGTAGATCGTGGGTGGCGACCTGTGATGCCTTAGGACAGGATCCTGGTGGCTGAGCCATTGTTCGACTTCGGAGAGGCCTGATCCGATCAATCAGCTGGTCACGCTATACCCTAGTATCTATAAGTTCATCCCCAACCGTATTATTCAAACTGATTTTCTCCCAAATAGATAGCAGAAGGATTAGGGGTCAGGGTCAATAATGTATTAAATGAAAATTACATCCCTCGGAATGCACCATACCTTAGGCATAACGCCCGTTGTGGAAGGGGGAAAGGTGGGGGTCAGGGATCATCGTGACATTTAAAGACAATTTACAGCCAGCGCCCGTCGGCATTCCTCGGTAGGGGCACCTCAGGCGATTAGCAATAAACTGACCACTTCTTATAGGGTGAGAAGGCAAAGCCTGGGAGGGTGGACCTCCTAGGACAGCATAGGACAAACCCATAGACCGACGTAATCAAGACCCGAAGGCCAAGACGGTACCGGTCTATAGGGGTGTAGCATCCATCGGAACAGATACTATACTTTGAAATATTTATTTGCAGAAAATACATATTTATATTTAAAACAAATTAGGCACAAGGCCATCAAAAGTGTGGGGAATTTGGGTGTCGTTGGTCATCCTTTGTCTAAAGTAATAAAAATTGTCTATCCTACTCTTAACTAGAATCATCTCAGTCACCACAATACCACATTTGCTCTAGAGGCCGTCCTATTTAGGCTATTATAAAATAAGTTGGCAATCTTAAAATTTTTCCTCAGTTGTTTTTTTTTAAATTATTTTTTTTTTTTTTAAATAAATAAAAAAATAAATATTTTTAAATTTATTTTTTTAATTTATTTATTTTTTTATAAAATAAATAAATAAATGAATAAATATGGTTATATTTACAGAAATTCATTGGAGTTTAATGGGGGAGGGGAGAAAAGCAAAAACCAGTTAGTAAGACCCTCCTAACCCTTTCTAAATATTAAACTGCCCACTGATACTACACTTTGATCTTGGCCAAAAGGCCAAGAAAAATAATTCTCCTACCTATCGAATTATATTTGACAACTTCATTCGGCATTAAATAACCTATAAAGGGTTGATATGCCGTAAACCAAACCGTAGCAACATTTACGGACGGATGCGCTATACGTAATACTATTCTACTTTTCTCTTGTAATTTCTTTATTTCTTTTATTTCATAGGTATTAACCCCAGATGCCTGAAATCCTTCAATCCTTCTATTTACGTGCTAGAGACGTTTGACGGCCAGAACTGGGAAGAGGACTTTGCTAAGAATCCGCCAAAATCCACCCATTTGTGAGGAATTAGCAGATGCGTAAGTTTTGTTTTGGTACAAACTTAATTTTTTTGTGTTGTTGTTGTTGTTGATCAAAAATTAAGTAAAAGAGTCGAGTGGTCAGCCATAGTTGAGGCGACCCAAAGGCTACTTTTTTCTTTAGCTACTACACTTGGATGTAGGGGAGGGTGCCACTCCGTTCCCAGGATCACTCCACTTACCCTTGACCCTCACTTTATAATGCTATGCTGAGCATTTAAGCAAGGGACATCAAGTACCATTTTTTTTTTTTTTTTTTTTTTTTTTGGTATAGCTCAACCGTGGATTGAACCCTTTTCTCCCGACCCATTAGCGAACACTCGTACCGTTATGCCAAATGGGCCGTTTTGTTGTTTAAACTGTAATTTATTTCGACTTTAAAAATAATTTCTTGTTCAGATGAAACGTTTAAACGTTATTAATAAAAAGTGTTTTTTTTTTTTTGGCAAAAGTACAGAATAGTTAACACGCGATAACTCATAAAAAAAAACAGCGCAATTCATATCAAACGCTTAAATCAGGGATGTAAGTTCTTTGCTTTTTACCGGAATTGCAGGGTTTTTTTTTAATCCAGAAAAAGCGTATTTCTGCTTAAATCGCTGTCAGTTTTTCAGGGGCTTTTTTTTTTTTATCAAAATTCATTTTTTTTTTTTTTTTTTTTAATTTTTTTAATTTTTTTTTTTTTATTTTTAAATAAGAAAAAGCTAATTTTTCCTTCCTATGACAGTTCTTTCTGAAAACTGAAAATTTTAAGACTAAGACTTCAAGAAATTCATGAAGGGAGTTAGATGACTTTTGTTGCCATCAAAGAATGACTTCCCCCCCAATACACTCTGTGTCCTTCTTTTTTGACTGAGTTGAAACTGATCAGAGTCGTTTAGGAAAGTTGTTTTTTTGTGCATTCCTCTCTCGGGGAGGGGGGGGGGGTTGTTAGGTCCCATCCATTCACTGTGGAGGTCCCCCAGATGCCAGAGAGCCTTCTATTCCAGCAGCTTCTTTTCATCGTGCTGCCGGCCTCTGGAACTCCCTCCCTGCTCCCTGTTTCCCCCGACTGTACCGACATGCAGAGGTTTAAAATCTAATGTAAACAGACATCTCCCTGCACAGATCCCAACTTAGGATGACACCCAAAACCTACCACTTAATTCTCAGTAGCCCCTTACGTCTACAGTGGGGACCTGCCTTGTTTGGGGTGAAATATCATTTTTTTTTTTTTTTAAAAGAAAAAAGTTTGTTTTTTTGTTTTTTTTTTTAAATTTTTTTTGTATTTTTACATTTTAACGTAGAATTTTTTATTTTTTATTTTTTTTTTTTAGTTGAATTGATTTCCAGTGAGAAGAGAGCAAACTTTGAGAAACCTGATGTAGTACTTGAACTCATACATATATACATACTTACGTTATCTTTCGTTTGTCTACCATGCAGTTGTGACGCCGACGACCATGAAAATCAAAATGGCCGACAATGAAGGACATCATCAAAAAAAAAAGTTTAAAAAAAGGTTAATAAAAACAAAACAAAAAAAATATACATTTTTCTTTTTAAACCGATTTTTATTTACTTTATTTTACACCGCAAAAGCTGTTCAGAATTTAGCATCTTCTCGAGCTATTTTTATTTATTTATTTTCGATTTTTAAATCATCGATTTATTTTTATTTTTTTTGTTCCCTCAAGTTTTTTTTTTTTTTCTTCTTCTGAATTTGAGGATATCTTAAATATTTTAAAGGACACAGATTTTTTTTTTTTTTTAAATTCAATTATGTATTCATTTTTTGGGTTAATTAATAGCCTGTCAAGGGTTAAGGAAAAAAAAAAGAAAGAAAGTCTTAATACAATCAAAAATGTCAACTAAAATGTGAAAGCACTCTTCCATATCCACGAGTTGCCTCCCTTGTCCTCTTCTAAAAAAAAAAAAAAAGATTCCAGTAGGATGGCTGACGTGAATCTACCTTTGACGCACCCTAATCTTCTAAGTTTGTGTTTTTTGTTTGAGAGGGGAGAGAAGGAGAAGAATATATACTAAGGGGATTTGTTGCTTGTTGACAATTTCTCCGCTATGAAAACAATAAAAATTCAGAAACATTTGTGTGATGTACGTACCCGTGACAGAAAGAAGATATTGTACAAGAAAAATCTAGTAAATTGATCAAGTAGTTTTTTGGGGCACTTCTGCCGTATATATGAAGCAACAGATTTTCTGTCCTTCTACTGAAAATAAAGGGAAGTAATTCAACCGGAAGTTATTTTTTTACAACATAAAAAAAATGCAAGACTGATTTGTTTTTGGGTAACAAGAAACAATTAACAATTTCTTTTTTTTATTATATGAAGTAAAAAAAATTTTAAATAAACCCTAACCCTAAGAAATCCGGCGGTGTGCCTGTAAAAAATCTATTGTTTTTTTGCGGCTGGTTCATTAAATTACCAATGTCTCAAAGATTAATCTCATTTAACTCCATTTTCTAAATACTAAATTCAACTTCCGGTGAATTCTGAATGAATGGTACTTGGAGAAAAAAAAACGGAACTCTTCAATTTCGATTTCTTAATCGGCAGCTGCTTCATATATACGGCAGAAGTGCCTTTTTTTGTTTTGTTTTTTTTTAAATTAAAATAATTTTTATGTGATTAATTCGTAGAGATTACCATTACATACAGGGCTTATCCTGCAAATATCGCTAAATTTTGAGTTATCTCCCTTGTTCTAAACTAAAAAAAACTTTCTCAGCTTACTTTTGTCGCAAACTAGAGACATCCATTTAAAAAAATGTTTTTTTTACATAAGTCATGGAATTATTTACGTTCATATTTTTAGGAACGTGTGTCATATATTGCCAATAAAAAACTAAACAAACTTGCATCGGTTTGCTTCCTAAATGACCGTCTCCAAGAAATACGGTTTGTCTTTGGTTTAAGAACAAAATTGAACCATAATATTTGATGTTGCCCCATAAATTTTCATTCATCTTCAAAAACATTTATTCGATAAATAGATAATTCAGCATTAGAGTTAAATTTAAAAGTTTAATTTTATACACATTAAAAAGTCGAAACATTTACTTAGATTGTTTAGAATAGGATGGCAACTTTCTCCTGACAAATTAAAAAAAAAAAAAAGCTTTTTTTTTTTTACATATATCCGTTCATCGGATGTCCTGCTGGCTTGACAGACCAGGAGCAGGCTCGTATAACGGCACTGGAGAATCGCTTGTAGAACCAAGTCAAACGCCACACGATGGCCTCCAATGTGGTGGGTGATGCTGTTGATAGATCCAGGCGGTTGAGGACGTCCCGCGTGGCGGAACCTATTGCTACATTCGTCGACACGGCAATCGGGTGGAATAAAATTGTGTTGAAGCCCTGCCTATTTTGATCGCTTGTGCTCCTCGACTGACGCTATTACAGCTTCGCGATTTGTCGATGATTCTCTTATTGAAGATCCTGCAAAAAATGTCAACACAAATCACATATTGAAATTTTTAAAGGCCTCAAATTTCCACAGAATGTGTTAAACATCATAGTTATTTCTTTTAAACGAGTCGTACCTGCCCGGGATGCTTTTTTTTTTAAAATTATTTGTTTGCGTGTGTTTCAACTTATACAGAAAAAAGAAAGTTTGAAGCCAGGTCTTCGGGGCCAGAATATTCCCTAACTATTCGGCTAAGCGACCATTGTAAAGAAGGACTCCCCCCTCCTCTCCCCTCCATTATTCGCTTGCACGTCATGCAATGCTGATAAATCTCGTTATGGTTTTTAAATAAAATGTGACTTTCTTTCTTTTTTTTTTTTTTTTTCCCCCTGTGACAAAAAATGCGACTATTTCTGTTTTTAGGTGGATGCCAGGTCATTTTATGGACATGCTTCTGATATATAAGTCTGGTACTTCATTGATAACTAAAAAAAAAAAAAAAATGGACTATCAATATCAATTTAAAAAAAAAAATTGATATCTGAGTATTTTTAAAAGAGAAAAAAAAATGAAAGGCCTGGCTATACTGTTGTCGGACTATCGGAGGTTTCATTTTTCTCACTTCAAAAAAAAAAAAAAAGCTTTAAAGAATGTCTTCCAAGAGGAAAAACGGGACAAAAAAGCCAGCCCGACACAAACGAAGACATCGTTAGCCTCGACCACACCCACCCTCTCCCTCCCAACTTCGTTCTTTCTACCGTTTCCATATTTTTTTTTTACATATCGTTTATTTATAGAAATCAAATGGCACACACACTCAAGTATACAGACAGACAGACACGCACACACAGCCAGCCGCAGCCTGATCGTGGGAGTCATCTCGGCTTGTCAATCTCTAGCTAACTGGGAGAGTTTTTCGGGGGCGATCCATTCTCGTTGCTGCTGCTGCTGCTCCATTTGAACTGTGCCATAATGGGGTCGTCGAGTGACCCCTGGTTGCTCATGCTCTGGAGTTGACCCTTTCGACTGTTGATGTCGCCTCTCAGAAAACGTTCCACTTTGTCTACGCACGCATCCTGATAGTCGTGGATCCACCTGGAACAAGCAAGCGGGGAGAAAACTCAAAATACACAATCGGATTGACGAGATTTTCAAAAAAGCAAACGGATTTGGTTTTACATATAACAAGAGAACAGATACTTCACTACCCACCTACATTAAAAGATAAAACAATAATAAATTAAATCTTTTTTTTTTTTCATTTATTTAAAAATGCCTAGTCATAGAAACAGTTTGGAGCGCCTCTTAGCCTAAGATTAAAGTGACGCATCTGTTCTCAACTTTCCGGAGACATCGGACGTTTTTCTATCAACGAAAATACTGCGTATATATCAGAAAATATGACAATACAAACTTTATATTACAGAATATTAATTTATTAGAGAGGGTTTATAAAATAAATATGCAAATACAGAGGATCAAACAGTGCTTGTGGGTATTAGCAGTCTACTATATAGAGTATTGATTTACTCCTCTCCAGGAGTTAGGCACAAGGCCAGTTTTTATCTTACTCCCACAAGTAAGATGTGACCCAAGGTCAGGTCGGGAAAGTGGGGTTTAAAAATTGCCTGGGCAGCCCCGTCGGCATTCCCCGGTAGGGGCGCCTCAGACAGTAAGCAATAAACTTACTCCTCCCCAAAGAGAGGAGGCAAAGCCTGGGAGGGTGGACCTCCTAGAAATGCACAGGACAGACCCGTAGACCGGCGTAAATCAAGACCCGAAGGCCAAGACAATACCAGTCTATGGGTGCAGCATCCTTCGGAACAGATACTACACTTTGATCTTAGCCAAAAGGCCGAGGCCATGTCTACTATATAGAGTATTGATTTACTCCTCTCCAGGAGTTAGGCACAAGGCCAGTTTTTATCTTACTCCCACAAGTAAGATGTGACCCAAGGTCGGGTCGGGAAAGTGGGGTTTAAAAATTGCCTGGGCAGCCCAGTCGGCATTCCCCGGTAGGGGCGCCTCAGACAGTAAGCAATAAACTTACTCCTCCCCAAAGAGGGGAGGCAAAGCCTGGGAGGGTGGACCTCCTAGAACTGCACAGGACAGACCCATAGACCGGCGTAAATCAAGACCCGAAGGCCAAGACAATACCAGTCTATGGGGTGCAGTATCCATCGGAACAGATACTACACTTTGATCTTAGCCAAAAGGCCGTTATTTAACACCTACCCACAATAGGAGTATGTGACACAAGGTCGGAAAGTGGGATTTGAAAAGCCAGCGCCCGAGAAGATGAGCGCTTTGGCCATTAAAAATTGCCTGGGCAGCCCCGTCGGCATTCCCCGGTAGGGGCGCCTCAGGCAGTAAGCAATTAACTTACTCCTCCCCAAAGAGGGGAGGCGAAGCCTGGGAGGGTGAACCTCCTAGAACTGCACAGGACAGACCCATAGACCGGCGGAAATCAAGCCCCGAAGGCCAAGACAATACCGATCTATGAAGTGCAGTATCTATCGGAACAGATACTACACTTTGATCTTAGCCAAAAGGCCGAGGCCATGTCTACTATATAGAGTATATTAAAATATATTACGTCATATAATTGAATTAATTAAGCACACTCTGTTTTGATGTTTAATTTAGTAAGGATAGATGGACAAACACTTTCGAATTTATTCCTTTATATATATTATATAAATTATATTAATATAATTATACAGGGTGGGCCAAAATAAGGGTCCTATCTTTAAATTTGAATAACTTCCACAAAATAAAAGTTAAACTCACCAAACTTTATGTGTGTGTAGACTGACCCTTCCGAGATTTTTTGAAATAAACAAAACAAATTTTAGCCGAAAAACACTTCTTAAAATTTACAAAAACTAAAGTATTGTTTTTTACACTGTTTTGAGTTTTTTAAGCAAAAATAATGTTTTCTAAATGAGGGTACGTTCCTTAGGGCTAATATGGCTCATGCTTGCTTCAGAAGGGGTCCTTTACTTATTCTAAAAAAAAAAAAATCAATAAATAAAAAAGTTATGAATTTTTAAAAATAGGACCCTTATTTTTGCCCACCCTGTATATACAGTATAATACAGGGTGGGCAAAAATAAGGGTCCTATTTTTAAAAATTCATAACTTTTTTATTTATTGATTTTTTTTATTTTCTTTTTTAGAATAAGTAAAGGACCCCTTCCGAAGCAAGTATGAGCCGTATTAGCCCTAAGGAACGTACCCTCATTTAGAAAACATTATTTTTGCTTAAAAAACTCAAAACAGTGTAAAAAACAATACTTTAGTTTTTGTAAGTTTTAAGAAGTGTTTTTCGGCTAAAATTTGTTTTGTTTATTTCAAAAAGTCTCGGAAGGGTCAGTCTACACACACATAAAGTTTGGTGAGTTTAACTTTTATTTTGTGGAAGTTATTCAAATTTAAAGATAGGACCCTTATTTTGGCCCACCCTGTATATATATATATATAAATAAATGCGAAAGATTTTTCCATTTATCCTAACTATATTAACATCAAAATAAGTTATGCTTGTTTAATTTAGTAAGGATAGATGGACAAACACTTTCGAATTTATTCCTTTATATATATTATATTATATAAATTATAATTATATTATACTGTATATATATATATATATATATAAATAAATAAATGCGAAAGGTTTTTCCATTTATGCTAACTATATTAACATCAAAACAAGTTATGCTTATTTAATTCTATGATAGACTTTTGAAATACCGTATATATAGAAAACTGCAAATACCCTCCACCACATTTATGTGCATATTTATTATAGAAGAATATTTTAACATGTATTTTGTGCACATTGATCATTTGGGGTTAGTCTTTATTAAACTTATTAGATGTAACAGCAACTCACCTGACTCCGTTGAAGAAGGTAATCGAACGGATGTCTTCTGGAAGTTTCTCGCTGGGGGGCCAATCAAAATTATCCATTATTGGAATTATATTGCATTTATGCTCCAGCGCTGCTGCAATTTCCTGTTTGGGTGATTATAGAAAAAAAAGATACATTATTATTATTATTATTATTATTACTATTATTATAATAATTAGATTATTATTATAATATTATTATAGAAAAAAAATACATTATGTTATTATTATTATTACTATTATTATAATAATTAGATTATTATAATATTATATATTATAGAAAAAAATACATTGTTATTATTATTATTATTATTATTATTATTATAATTAGATTATTATATTATTATTATTATTATTATTATATATTATAGAAAAAATACATTGTTATTATTATTATTATTATTATTATTATAATAATTATATTATATTATTATATATTATAAAAAAATACATTATGTTATTATTATTATTACAATAATTAGATTATTATTATTATATTATAGAAAAAAATACATTTTATTATTATTATTATTATTATTATAATAATTATATTATATTATTATATATTATAAAAAAATACATTATGTTATTATTATTATTACAATAATTAGATTATTATTATTATATTATAGAAAAAAATACATTTTATTATTATTATTATTATTATTATAATAATTAGATTATATTATTATATATTATAAAAAAATACATTATGTTATTATTATTATTATAATAATTAGATTATTATTATATTATAGAAAAAAATACATTATGTTATTAGATTACATTTCAGTTGAGATTTCAGTTTCTTCAGAGGCAGATACAAAATGTGTCTTTAACCAGACTAGCATGCTTAGTTTATTATTATTATATATTATAGAAAAAAATACATTGTTATTATTATTATTATTATTATTATTATTATTATTATTATAATAATTAGATTATTATATTATTATTATTATTATATATTATAGAAAAAAAATACATTATGTTGTTATTATAATAATCTAATTATTATAATAATAATATTATTATTATATATTATTAAAAAAATACATTGTTATTATTATTATTATTATAATAATTAGATTATTATTATATTATTATTATTATTATAATAATTAGATTATTATTATATTATTATTATTATTATTATTATTATTATATATTATAAAAAAAATACATTATGTTATTATTATTATTATTATTATTATTACAATAATTAGATTATTATTATATTATAGAAAAAAAATACATTTTATTATTATTATTAGATTATAATAATTAGATTATTATTATATTATAGAAAAAATACATTATGTTATTAGATTAGATTAGATTATTATAATAATCCGATTATTATCATATTATTACTATATTACTATTATCATATTATTATATTACTAGATTATCATATTACTATTATTATTATCATATTATATTATTATTATTATCATATATTATTATAATAATTAGATTATTATCATATTATTATTATTATTACTATTGTTATAGAGTTAGGGTAGCGTTTTTACTGAAAATGACGGGAGTAAAAATATGCAACGTTTTTATATCAGAATAAAACATATTTCTATAAACTATTGACATCATAGCTGGTTGGTAATGGGTAGATTGATGCATAGGAGACCTGTGATTGGTCTGTGTTGGGTTGGGATGAGGGTTAGGGTAAGGGGTTGGGTTAGAGGTTAGGGTTGTTGAGATGAACAAGACTGATCACCAGTATTTTTAAAGACTCGACAGACCAACGAGATTTTCCAAGAGCGTTTCTCTTTTAAGCAGCGATTGCATAATCTGGTTCGAATAGGATCAGCTTCTTTAGCACGATGACTGGGATGTTGTCCGGACCAGTTGGCCTACTCGGCTTACTTACTTTCGCTTCGTCAGATGGCGAGGAGATAAAAGAAGAAAAATACATTGATTTCTTGACTACCGTGAATGACGACCGTGAATGCCATGGGAGGAAATAAGCGCAAACATTGTCTTACCTTGTGTACCCAATCTTTGCGATCATTATCTTCGAGGCAACGGTCGAGTGCCTGCGGTGTGAGAACCAAAATAAAGTTTCGTGCCTTCTGCACGCTCTTCAGTAGGCCGACATCAAATTTGCCAGCACGCAAGCGCTCGATGTCAAGGAATACAGAAAAGCCGCGCAACTGGAGATGCACTTTGAGTAAACTGCAGAGAGAAAGAGAAAGAATAATTTAATTTTTTTTTAGGCCAGTTATCGTGGATAAAAGTGTAATATTTCGGGAGAAAAGCGTCTTTCCGAACCTTTCTGATTTTGCAAAAGGACATCTCATAATTAACTATTCGTTTTTTTTTTTTGTTTTTTTTTCAATTCTGCGGGTTGCGATTCTTGGTTCCCGCAATGTTTTTCTTTCAAAAAGTCATCATCTATTTAAAAGATTTCATAACATCAAAAAAGAGTGTTTACAGCTGTTTCAAAACAGTTATTATTTCAATTTTTGTATGTCCCCCCAAAAAATTACAAATCAATAATAACGTCCTGAAAAGTTATAAATTTAACCCCCCCCCCCCCCCCCAAAAAAAAAAAAATGATCACAAAAATACGGATTCATTATCATTTAACTCCGTAAAACTAATTGCATATCGATATTTATTCAACATCAGAATGTATATTACTATAATCCTTCATTTTGATGTGATGTTATTTATTTTTGCTGATTAAAAAGTCAGGGACTTCAAAAATTTTAAAAAATATAAACTGTTTCATGTTGACGCTGGACTTTTTAAGCATCAAATACGTTAGCGGAAGTTAAAAGAAAGAAAAAAGAAAGTAAACGTCTCAAACTGGAAAGTTATAAACAAGAAAAAAAAAGAAAGAAAAAATGAAACGTCTAAATCAGTATAGAAAACAGAAAAGAAAGAAAGATAACATCTCATTATGGAAATAGATGTGCGACCTCCCTTCCTTTATTCGTCGGGCATACTTTTGTGTGACGGGATGGATATATATTTACGAATAAATACACATTTCTCTTTATTATAGAGTGGAAGATATCTATTTGAAAGCAGCAGTTAAGAAATTATAGTATACAATTCAGTGAACATGAGTCGCTATTTTGCCCATAGCTGGAAGTGAATTGTGGATCCATACCTTCACCTATTTGATCAAAATATAATTTGAACACAGTCTGTTGTGATATCCATTATGTCAATCGTGCACACCTTATCAAATAATTTTTCTGATTTTTGCGGATTATTTTGCAAATATTAATTTGTTTTCTGATAACTACTTCCTTTCTCGGTTCGTTGGAAGGATATTGGGGAGGGAGGGCATTTAGGGTTAGGGGAGGGTATGTTTTGTAAGAAACAAATAAAATCAAATAGTTTTATTAATTAAGAGGCAACAGAGCTCACCATTTTGATGTGTTTATTTTTGGACGTGAAAATGACATGGGCTCACAACATATGATTAATCAGCGATTATCGATCTCTGACGGTGACGGAAAAAGATAGTCTGTCGGGAAGCAAACGAGGCGTTAGGACGTGAAAATGACATGGGCTCACAACATATGATTAATTAGCGATTATCGATCTCTGACGGTGACGGAAAAAGATAGTCTGTTGAGAAGCAGACGAGGCGTTTGGATGTGAAAATGACATGGGCTCACAACATATAATTAATTAGCGATTATCGATCTCTGATGGTGACGGAAAAGGAGTCTGTTGGGAAGCAGATGAGGTGTTTGGACGTGAAAATGACATGGGCTGACAGCATAATTAGCGATCATCGATCTCTGACGGTAACGGAAAAAGAGTCTGTTGGGAAGCAGACGAGGCGTTTGGATGTGAAAATGACATGGGCTCACAACATATGATTAATTAGCGATTATCCATCTCTAACGGTGACGGAAAAAGATAGTCTGTTGGGAAGCAGATGAGGTGTTTGGATGTGAAAATGACATGGGCTGACAACATAATTAATTAGCGATCATCGATCTCTGACGGTAACGGAAAAAGAGTCTGTTGGGAAGCAGACGAGGCGTTTGGATGTGAAAATGACATGGGCTCACAACATATGATTAATTAGCAATTATCAATCTCTGACGGTGACGGAAAAAGATAGTCTGTTGTGAAGCAGACGAGGCGTTTGGACGTGTAAATGACATGGGCTCACAACATATGATTAATTAGCGATTATCCATCGCTGACGGTGACGGAAAAAGATAGTCTGTTGGGAAGCAGACGAGGCGTTTGGACGTGAAAATGACATGGGCTCACAACATGATTAATTAGCGATTATCAATCTCTGACGGTGACGGAAAAAGATAGTCTGTTGTGAAGCAGACGAGGCGTTTGGATGTGAAAATGACATGGGCTGACAACATATGATTAATTAGCGATTATCGATCTCTGACGGTGACAGAAAAAGATAGTCTGTTGTGAAGCAGACAAGGCGTTTGGACATGTAAATGACATGGGCTGACAACATATGATTAATTAGCGATTATCAATCTCTATGATTTAGAACGACTATCAAGTTGAATAAATGTCTGCTGCCTTCCATCAGTTTTGAGTAGTGAAGTTAGTCGTTTTGAAAGAACAAATAAGCTTTGATTACAGAACAGCGTTTCCTCAGTTGGGAAGGATTACGTAGAAGCGTGTACAGAAGGATCGACCGGCAACAATGTATGGATAACAATTTGTGAACTTCAATGATTCTCTAATGATTGAAGCAACATGGTTGCTGCATGTATGACACAAGGAAACATGTGACACAAGGCAACATGTGACACAAGGCAACATGTGACACAAGGCAACATGTAAAACGGATATTAAACCGAATATAATGATAGTATGTCAATACCATTGAGTTTAATGTTAATTTAAAAAGACAGATCAGAGTGTAGTATCTGTTGTGATGGATTCTACACCCCGTAGATCGGTAACGTCTTGACCTTCGGGCCTTGATTCTGCCGGTCTGAGGGATTGTCATGTGCAGTTCTAGGAGGTCCACCCTCCCAGGCTTTGCCGTCTCACACTTTGAGAAGGGGTTAGTTTATTGCTAATCGTCTGAGGTGCCCCTACTGGGGAATGCCGACGGGGGCTGCCCAGGCATTTTTTTTGTAGGCCAGAATGCTCTTCCTCTCTGGCTTTTCAAATCCCACTTTCCCGACCTTTTGTCACATCTTAACAATGTGGGAGGTAGATAAATACCAGGATCAAACTGTAGTATATGTTCTGTGAGAGATAAATACAAACAAAAAGAAAAATAAAGACCTTATCCATCCAAGCTGTACTTTGATTCGTCCGTCAAATAAAAAAAAAAAACGATCCCATAAAATATTTTGTGTGCAGCGGCAGTGTCCCGAAGGATATCCCCCCCCCCCAAAAAAAAACCACCCCAGACCTGGGGTGCTATGGTGGATGAATATGAGCATGGTACCGTACCTTGCTAACTGAGAACCATTTGATCGTCTGTAGCTGATGAAAACATCTATTTTTTTTATTCGTCTCGCGTCGCCACCACTGCTGTTATCTTCGACCAGGGAACACACGCCGCTCTGCGGGAAGGCCAGCACTGCGGAAGAGAAACGACGCGTTTAATAAACACTCACATTTCTAATACCTAAAAATACCAACTTGTGTTCAACTAATCGCATACAATAAACCGTGTACAAATAGGTTTTTTGTTTTGGCTTTAAATACTCCCGCCCCCCCCCAAAAAAAGGGGTAACTGTAAAACAAAAAACAGAATAAAATACAAAAGAGAACTGTACACCCGGGAAAACACCAGGTGACCTTGCTGGATATACTAACTCTTTATATGATCCATGATCTTCCGCCGGTGGATACTGTTAGAGATGCCGCACTCTCGTTCCAGTTCGTCCTCACTTATAGACGGTAACACGTTGCGATCGATGCCGCATCGCAGCATCTGATATGTGTAGACGGAGAAGTCCTCGGAGAGATCCCTGAGCCATTCGTTTAATCTGGAGTTATCGCAAGATGAATAATCAGCTGTGATTTTTAACTGCTTCAGTTCTCGAAGGAATCTGAACGAAGAGAAGAAAAGAAAATATAGTATTTAAATAAATTTTTAGTGGTACAAAATTTTATTAAAGCAAGGAATACAGACGTTTGTGACATTTTTTGGGGGGTGGAATGAAATTGAAAAGTGTAAAAGCGAGTAGAAAAAAAAAAAATTAATAAATAAAATAAAATTTCATTTCTTCCTCCCAAAATTGAGAAAGTCTGTTGTCATTTGTGACAAAGCGAGTACCACACGAGTGTTGAACACTGTGGACGACAATAACGCTTCTCCCTGCCTCCCCGGGAAAGTGTATCTTAATTTCAATTACTGTCTGAGCGTTTGTCTCGTAATTCTAGCCTGAATCTACGAACTGCGTTCGATCCCATGCAACTACCTGCAACCACCACTCCTGCACCGATGAGGGCAAAAGCCCAAAACGATATCGTCTGTATGTAATAAACACTTTAATATTTAATAAAAAATATTTATAGTATATATACATATATATATATAGTAATTTATGAAAATATATTTATGGCAATTAAGCTACACAGAGGCTTCCGCGTTTCATCCCCAGAGGGAATCGTCAGGCTAAAATTATTACCTAGCTCTACTCACGTTTCGATCACTGTTGAAGTAAATACTGAAAATTTATACCTAAAAATGATATCTCCTTGTAAGATTTTATGTGGAACAATAATAATAATAAATATATTTATTTATTTATTTTTTTTATTTATTTTTTTTTTTTTTGTGTCTTAAATAACTAATATAAGTTAGCAAAACATTTATATGGAACAAAACGTAGATTTAGTATAAGGAACGTTTATGTTTTTGTCTTTTAAGGGAAGTGGGGTCTGATCAACTCTGCTGGGAAGCCATGAAATTAAATACTGTCTTGTTTTTAAATTCCTGAAACAGTTTTTCATGGTAAACAACTGATGATCCCTTAAAATAGTGTTAGAAACTAACTAATATAATAACTGTAAAAAATAAATTGACTTACATGAGTGATTTTCCACTGGAAGACTTGAGACTATAAGTTGTTTTTTTTTTTAAAGTTTTTTTTTATATATATATATATATATATATTTTTTTTTTCTTTATATAGTTTTAATGGTTGAGAAACTTCCGAGACTATATATATATACATATATAATATTAAATTAAACAAAAAGCAACACGCCATTCGGCAGCTAAGTATTGTTTTTAAATGTATAATACACATTACATATCTTTAATATAAATCTATTGTAATTTTTAAAACTAATAGCTTCCATTTAAATTACCTCCCTTGATTTAAAATTAATAAACATAATATTTTAAGAAAGGCTTTGGTAATTCATCCTTTTTTTTTTTTTATTAAATCACTTTAATTAATTACTGTTAATTACTGTTAATGCGGTGTGCTGGTATATGCCACAGGTCTGTGTGATGTGTAAAGTGGTGTTGCTGTGTGTAGATGGGGTTGCATATGCTTCCCCACCTACCACTTTCAGCCTCATCCGCCACCTAGTCCTATATATATAAGTCCTTACCTCTTTCGTGTAATGGGTTAGGTAGTAATATAACTGTGATGAATGAAATAATCTTTCACATTTATTCATTTAGATATATATATATATATATATATATATAAGTCCTTACCTCTTTCCTGTAATGGGTTAGGTAGTAATATAACTGTGATGAATGAAATAATCTTTCACATTTATTCATTTAGATATATATATATATATATATAAGTCCTTACCTCTTTCGTGTAATGGGTTAGGTGGTAATATAACTGTGATGAATGAAATAATCTTTCACATTTATTCATTTAGATATATATATATATATGTCCTTACCTCTTTCGTGTAATGGGTTAGGTGGTAATATAACTGTGATGAATGAAATAATCTTTCACATTTATTCATTTAGATATATATATATATATATATAAGTCCTTACCTCTTTCGTGTAATGGGTTAGGTGGTAATATAACTGTGATGAATGAAATAATCTTTCACATTTATTCATTTAGATATATATATATATATATATAAGTCCTTACCTCTTTCGTGTAATGGGTTAGGTAGTAATATAACTGTGATGAATGAAATAATCTTTCACATTTATTCATTTAGATATATATATATATATATATATATATATATATAAGTCCTTACCTCTTTCGTGTAATGGGTTAGGTGGTAATATAACTGTGATGAATGAAATAATCTTTCACATTTATTCATTTAGATATATATATATATATATATAAGTCCTTACCTCTTTCGTGTAATGGGTTAGGTAGTAATATAACTGTGATGAATGAAATAATCTTTCACATTTATTCATTTAGATATAGATATATATATATATATATATATATATATATATATATATATATATATATATATAAGTCCTTACCTCTTTCGTGTAATGGGTTAGGTAGTAATATAACTGATGAATGAAATAATCTTTCACATTTATTCATTTAGATATATATATATATATATATATATATATATAAGTCCTTACCTCTTTCGTGTAATGGGTTAGGTGGTAATATAACTGTGATGAATGAAATAATCTTTCACATTTATTCATTTAGATATATATATATATATATATAAGTCCTTACCTCTTTCGTGTAATGAGTTAGGGTTAGTGGTTGCATATGTTTCCCACCGACCACTTTCAGCCTCATCCGTCAGCTAGTCCTTGGATGAAAAGGAAGTCGAGTGACTAAGTCTTCCCTGCTGGTATATAACTTTTCCACCGCCAAGACTCTGGCCAAACCTTCCCGTATGTCACCATGGATACTGGGCTCCTTGTGGCCCCAGGCTTATTTGCTAGAGATCTCGGAGTAGACTGGAGCCTTAGGTGTGTCGGGTCTGCTGATATGTGGATACGTCCCGACACTCACCAACCCAATTCCAAGCCACAGGGTATGTAGCAAATGCTATCTTTGGATGGCCTGTCGCAACCTGGGTGACAATAGCGTATGCGACAACTCACAGGTAATATGTGACATTGGTGCATGCTCAAGTGGAAACTATATCAGCCGTAGTTAGATGGGAACGGTGGAGGTCTTGGACTGCCAAAAGTGTTCAAGTTGGTTAAGGATAGGCATTAAGCAGTAAAACTGCCTTAAAAACTATGTCTAGTCGAAATACGATTAGACAATCTGGCCCCACACTTAACAGTGGATTAATTGTGGCCTGATTCAACAAATAAACCGGATGATGATCATCAACAATCTACTGCATATATATAAGAAAAATAGAACAATAAAATTACGAATGAATAACACTAAGCATTTATTTATTATAAACTGCAAATTAGGCATACAAATAGCTGTGTTTGAGTCTTTGGTCTCTACTATATATACAGTATTTCAAAACACTATGTTGTATTGTTGATTTAAATAACGGTGACCCCTTTTGGTGATAATATAAGTGAAAGAATCTTTCACATTTATTCATTTAGATATATATATATATACAGTGCAACATTTATTCATTTAGATATATATATACAGTGTAACATTTATTCATTTAGATATATATATATACAGTGTAACATTTATTCATTTATATATATATATATACAGTGTAACATTTATTCATTTAGATATATATATACAGTGTAACATTTATTCATTTAGATATATATATACAGTGTAACATTTATTCATTTAGATATATATATACAGTGTAACATTTATTCATTTAGATATATATATATACAGTGTAACATTTATTCATTTAGATATATATATACAGTGTAACATTTATTCATTTAGATATATATATACAGTGTAACATTTATTCATTTAGATATATATATACAGTGTAACATTTATTCATTTAGATATAGTCTCTTATATCCGGGTATTGTCTATTTTGTTTATGTAAGTATGGAAACACCACATATAACGCTTTTTACGCACAGAACACTAGTTTATTTAACAGTTATAGACATAAAAAATACTTTTCAATAAGTTTTCACAAATAATTCAGTCAAAAATTACTTTTTCTTAAAAAAGGCAGTCATTTTTGATTGTACACAAATCTCTTTGTTAAACCCGGATATAAGAGAGCTGTCAGGACCGGAGAATAAGTCTCTTATATCCGGGTTCACCTTCTAACAACAACAAAAAAAGAAACCTTTTTTTATGAATATTTTATGGATATGGCTATAGTGAAGGTCATAGAAAGACTCACCAATGAGGTGAGAAAATTTAGCAACGTCTTTTGACTGATTTACGACATCACACTGTCACTCAAAACGAACTCTCTTATATTGGGGAGGACGGGACCGGAGAAGAAGTCTCTTATAGCAGGGTTTCTCTTATATCCGGGTCTCTTATATCCGGTGCTCTTATATCCGAGTTACACTGGATATATATAAGTCCTTACCTCTTTCGTGTAATGCTTGGAGACATTTTGATACTGTCTTGCAGATCAAATTCTGAAATCATGAGAAGGAGATCACCGTCGACTCGGCAGTCTTGGAAACGGTCGGCATATTCGCAGAATCCAATCTGGAAAGAAAATAAAGAAAGCGAAAAATCACAACTGCTGCCGCCATACAAACAAAATGGAGGGACGTGTTATTTCCAATGATCCCCAAAAGGGGGAGATAACAAACGAATTCATTAGGGTGTCTTATCGTAACTTAGAAAAGTCAAAAGCAAAACGTATGGACTGGAGGTTTGTGTGTAGGTTTATCTCTCTCCAGATAAGCATCAATATGTCCATTGATGTATGTTAGGGGCAACCACTGTAATCTGTTGTAATACGAGGCCTGTCTAAAAAAAAAAGTATCCAAGCTTAGGCTAAGAAGAATATTTCAAATACGTAACGGGGTTGGGACCCTAATCCCCTTCAAAGTAGGCCCCTTGTGCTTGCACACACTTAGCCTACCGATCCATCCACTGCCAGAAACACCTCTGGAAATCTTCTTTTGCAATGGTGTTCATCTCCGCCGCCTCATTCTGCATTATCTCTTTTTTGCACCCTCTTAACAACAGCTGCACTCCGAGCAGTTTGGGGCCTGCCAGAAACGCTGGTCACTCTCCGCTGATGTGCGGCCATTTTTGAATCGATTGAACTACTCCTTAATTTGTGTTACACATCTCCAAACACCTGCTGAATCTAATGCAAAGGTACTGTACAACGGTTTGGTTCACCACATGCCCAATATTTCCCTTGATACCGATCTACTTCTATAGTTGTTTATATTAGTAGCGCCATCTACATGTCAGGGGTTTATTGAGTGATGTGTGAAAATAATTTTTGGCTAAATCTTCATTCAGTGAAATGTCCATTGGAAAATGTCTTTATTAGATATCTATCAATATGTCCATTGATGTATGTGAGGGACAACCATTGTAATCTGTTGTAATGTGTCCATTGATGTATGTGAGGGACAACCATTGTAATCTGTTGTAATGTGTCCATTGATGTATGTGAGGGACAACCATTGTAATCTGTTGTAATGTGTCCATTGATGTATGTGAGGGACAACCATTGTAATCTGTTGTAATGTGTCCATTGATGTATGTGAGGGACAACCATTGTAATCTGTTGTAATGTGTCCATTGATGTATGTGAGGGACAACCATTGTAATCTGTTGTAATGTGTCCATTGATGTATGTGAGGGACAACCATTGTAATCTGTTGTAATGTGTCCATTGATGTATGTGAGGGACAACCATTGTAATCTGTTGTAATGTGTCCATTGATGTATGTGAGGGACAACCATTGTAATCTGTTGTAATGTGTCCATTGATGTATGTCAGGGACAACCATTGTAATCTGTTGTAATGTGTCCATTGATGTATGTCAGGGACAACCATTGTAATCTGTTGTAATGTGTCCATTGATGTATGTCAGGGACAACCATTGTAATCTGTTGTAATGTGTCCATTGATGTATGTCAGGGACAACTGTTGTAATGTGCCCATTGATGTATGTGAGGGACAACCATTGTAATCTGTTGTAATGTGCCCATTGATGTGTATGTATGAATGAATGAGTATGTGTCCTATTTCTGTTGTTTCTTTTTCTAGCGTCTGCACAACTTATCGGCGGAACTGTCTCTGTGGCCCCAATTTTCACATGAGTGGCAACGACTGCAGCTTTTGTTGCACTTGATGCATGTGACTGACCATGCTATGCAATTCTTGCTTCTGGCAGCCATGTCATTTTTTGAGCCGTGGTTGAGTCCACCACATGCACAATATTTCCCTTGATACCGATCTACTTATATAGTATTTTTTTTAATATATATATCTTCAACAGACCCCCCTCAAAGGTGCCTACATGTGGAGTTCGGAACTGTACACAACCCAAAAAGTATTCCTGCTCCAAGACCGGAATCCCACTTTGCAGTTTCCAGTGCTACAAGAAAAACTTGCTACTCCATAAACTTCTATTGTAAGCTATTTCTGTATATTTGTATAAATTTGTTTCGATAAATACTAAAACAAAAATAAAACTTGTTCTTTTTTCTTTTTTCAAAACTTTTTTTGTTTGTTTATTTGGTATTAACAAAAAGATTCTTACAAAGTGAACTTTTTTGGATACTAAAAACTTAATAAAAAATAAAACTTGTTCTTTTTTCTTTTTTCTTTTTTTTTACTTTTTTGTTTGTTTATTTAATATTAAAAATTTTTTTGGTGCTTCAGCTGTTTTGCCACGTGGTAGTTTTTTTTTTGGGGGGGGGGGGGCTTCTACAGAATTTGAACCGAACCAAACCGACTTTAACCGAATTAAACCTAAAACTTAGGTTAAGGTTAGGGTTTAGGTTTAAAAAAAAAAACAACAAACAAAAAGTTAAAATTTTGTAGAAGTACACCAATTTTTAAAAAAATTTATTATTCGTTAGGTCTTTTTATAGGAGGGGGGTCTATTGCCATGTTTGGTTAGGGTTAGTGGTAGGGTTTCGGTGCTTTTTTTGTGGGGGAAGGAAAACTATAAATGGTAGTAGGAGAACGATAAATTGAAATTAGGCACATTCATTAGAAGAAAAGGTGCTTCTGTAGTTTCACAATAACATGTTAGGCCTCTCTTAAAAAAAACAACAAAAAAACTTTGTTATGTAATTACGTGGTAGCTTAAGAGAAGACTACACCAAAAATTACGCAAATTCATCCAGTGTTTATTAAATTAAAAATAAAAAACCATTTTATATATGTCGCCATCTTTTCAATCGCCCGATTTTATCATGGGTCGCAAAGGGACATATTTCTTGGATTTCATTGGTACTAAAAGAAATAGTTATCTCCCTTGTTACGAATGTCTAACTATACGTAAAAACGTTTTTTTTTTCTTTCCTTTTTTTCTTATAATTCAATAAATACTGGATGAATTTGCGTAATTCTTTCGGTACAATCTTATTTTCAGTAAGTACATAAAGTTTATATACATTTCTTTAAATATTTTAATGTCACGGCGAATTAGCAGAAGCACCAAAGATTCTTACAAGTGATTTTTTTGGATACTAAAAACTATTAAAATTATTAAAAAAAAAACCCAATCCTATGCAAAGTCCAAGGAAACGAAATTCAGAATTTGCAATCCTCAACTAAAAGCCATTCGAGGATAAGTCAGTTGAATGGTGATGCATATTACGCGAGGATTGAAAATAATGAAGAAAATTTGATAACTTATGCGGATGGTTTATTGAGATTAGATTTGAAGATGATCACGTTAAAGCAATCTTGTGGTAACGTGTTCTGCAGATGGAAAGAAACTGTGTTCATGGATAGTGTATATAATTAATTTATATATATTACATATTTAATGGGTAATTAATTAATATATATTACATATTTAATGGGTAATTAATTAATATATATTACATATTTAATGGGTAATTAATTAATATATATTACATATTTAATGGGTAATTAATTAATATATATTACATATTTAATGGGTAATTAATTAATATATATTACATATTTAATGGGTAATTAATTAATATATATTACATATTTAATGGGTAATTAATTAATATATATTACATATTTAATGGGTAATTAATTAATATATATTACATATTTAATGGGTAATTAATTAATATATATTACATATTTAATGGGTAATTAATTAATATATTACATATTTAATGGGTAATTAATTAATATATATTACATATTTAATGGGTAATTAATTAATATATATTACATATTTAATGGGTAATTAATTAATATATATTACATATTTAATGGGTAATTAATTAATATATATTACATATTTAATGGGTAATTAATTAATATATATTACATATTTAATGGGTAATTAATTAATATATATTACATATTTAATGGGTAATTAATTAATATATATTACATATTTAATGGGTAATTAATTAATATATATTACATATTTAATGGGTAATTAATTAATATATATTACATATTTAATGGGTAATTAATTAATATATATTACATATCTGAACTGTCATTTAATGGGTAATTAATTAATATATATTACATATTTAATGGGTAATTAATTAATATATATTACATATTTAATGGGTAATTAATTAATATATATTACATATTTAATGGGTAATTAATTAATATATATTACATATTTAATGGGTAATTAATTAATATATATTACATATTTAATGGGTAATTAATTAATATATATTACATATTTAATGGGTAATTAATTACTATATATTACATATTTAATGGGTAATTAATTACTATATATTACATATTTAATGGGTAATTAATTACTATATATTACATATTTAATGGGTAATTAATTAATATATATTACATATTTAATGGGTAATTAATTAATATATATTACATATTTAATGGGTAATTAATTAATATATATTACATATTTAATGGGTAATTAATTAATATATATTACATATTTAATGGGTAATTAATTAATATATATTACATATTTAATTGGTAATTAATTAATATATATTACATATTTAATGGGTAATTAATTAATATATATTACATATCTGAACTGTCATTTAATGGGTAATTAATTAATGCGCATTTATACGACAAGGTTATTTTCAGGAATGGCTATTTTTATCGGCCCTAGAAATATTGAAGTATTATTTCCGTTCGGAGGTGCAGAGGACGACCCTCCCTCATTTTTCGAATATTGATTTTGCACCAATCAATAATCGATAAGTCTCCTTAAAAGCAATTAGCAGAGAGAGAAAGGGAGAGAGAAAAGTGGGAATGTCAGACAATGTACAAGCGTGGGGAAAAAGTCATGCAAATGATCGACTTATAGGCACACCTATAAAGTTTTACATACAAAAACAAGCATGCATATATATATATATATATATATATATATATATATTTATTAATTTTTACGTACATATAAAAGAAAAACTTCGCCAGTAAAAACAATAACAAAGATTATATATATATATATATATATATATGGGAAGAGAAGGATGAAGGTAATCCGACGTGATGGGAAAATGAAAAAGGAAAACCAAAAAATTGATGTTTTTTATGTGTACATCAACGTTTCGTCTTTATTTATAAGACTTCATCAGGATGATAATATAGAGAAAGAAATGTCATGCAAGTACAGATACATGTAGGGTAGACATATTGGGAGGAAAAATAAAATGAAATAATGGCCACTACTGGGTGGACGTCCGTACTTGTTGGAGAATAAAAATGAATGTTGAAGAAAATGAGTGGGGAAGAAATGGAAAGATGGGGTGAGCAAGGACTACTGTGGCTGGTGGTAAGAGAAAGAGGTGGGGGATGAGCAGGGGTAAAGTGGATGGCAGAGAGGGAGTGGAGGAGAGGGAGGAGGTAGGTGTTTGACCAGATGGCTGCGGTCAAGATTGAAGGGGAAAAAGTAAGTTGGAATGTTTGTGTGTGGGGAGTGTATGCATATATATACATATATATATATATGGGAAATGAAAAAGGACAAACCAAGAGATATTTTTTATATATTCATCAATAATAGAGTCCAGGCTGTGAGTAGTCAGTGGTGGCAGCCTGGACTCTCCTCCAGCGCTCATGTCAACCCCAAATTTTGATGTATTTGCATGACATTTTTCTTCAAATTATCATCCTGAGGAAGTCTTACAATAAAGGCGAAACGTTGATGAATATATAAAAAGTATCTCTTGATTTTTCCTTTTTCATTTCCCATTACGTCAGATTACTCTCATCCTTCCTTTCTCATATATATATATATATATATATATATATATATATATATATATATATATATATATATATATAATCAAGGTTAAGTTTGTATCCACATGGTAAAAAATCTGGAGAATCTCTACTGTGTTTGTATAATAATACTCAATAATAAATAGAGCTATTTATTTAGAATAAAAGTTTTATTTATACAAACATATCAAGACAGTGGAAATGTTTCAATCATAGCTTTAATAAGCAACGATACCCTGTTACCTCTGCTTAAATGAAAAGCTTGAGATAATTAGATTTAGTGACAGAGGTAAACTTCTTAACAAAAAACATGAAACTTCGATTACTTGTAGGCATAGCAAGTAACACTCTTAATAACCTAATAATCATTTAAATGTTTAACCCTTTTTTTAATACACTCTTCACAATTTATATCACTTGTTTGTTTTATTTTACTTCAGTTGAAGTTCTCAGAAATCAAGGGGCCCCTTTCTGGGGGCTAACACTTGATTACTATATGAGATACATAGACATATTTTAATACACTTAAAAAACATCTAGGGATACCCACGTGAGAGATATTTCGGTTACTGACTGCGAAAATAAAAATAAGTAAGAATGATGTTAGTGTTAAATGAAATAGCTAATTTTATTAATTATATGAAAAATGTTTATGATTTTTGTTAAATATTTAAAATAATTCCGATAATCTTTTAAATATTATTATTATAGTAAATTATTTGAGGGCTAGAAATAGATAAATCTGTGTACTTCCGGTGACTCGGTAAAATAGAAATCACCTAAATTTACGTGCATAAAAAAGTATAATATAAGAAAGGAAATATAAAATAAGGAAAAATCGATGACTAAAAACCCGAAGAAAAAAGGAAATAATTGAGCGAAACAACAAAAGACAGTGAAAATATATGTCTTAAATTAGGAATATTTAAGCTGATGTTGAATGATTAAAATACAAACAGCGAAAAGCATAAAATGTGCAGATCACAGTTCCATTTGAAACAAAAAAGGATCCGATGCAGATAATGAGTACTGGTTGTAATTTAGGCTTTGCTTGCGTTGTTTTTTCATTGTTTTTCCTTTGTTTTATATAATTAGCACTGAAGATAGCCACACCAAGAAATAAATGCACAAGAGCATTTTACATATTTCTTGGTGTAAGCCGAAACAATTGTATGCTGAATAAAAAACAAGTTTTGTGAATCTGTCCTTCATAACATTTGATATGGTATTAAATTAAAAAAAAATATTGTATATATATATATATATATATATATATATATATGTGTGTGTGTGTGTGTGTGATGTGAAGTTATGTTTGTTTTTATGTATAACGTAAGCACATATATATATATATATATATGATGGACTCTCCCGTCGATTTCGACGTATGAGTGCCCCACCAGGGGCCGCCCGCGCATGTAATTGTAAGGGTTGCACAATCCCCCAACAACCTGAGTCGACACTGCTTGATTCCAATGGCAAGCAGTTCAAGACGACTGGAAACAATGCTGAGATAAGCAGAGAGCACATACAGCACCTGGTATTCCCTAATGGTCACCCATTTAGTACTGGCCAGGCTCGACGTCGCTTAACTTTGGTGATCTAAC
>OY744549.1:48335969-48420268 GCA_963556195.1 Sepiola atlantica
GAGAAATTATGATATTCACAATAGTTAAAGTACTTCCTATTACATTGATTTCTTTTCAAAAAAAAATCCGGCCCATAATCCTCCCTTCCCCTCCTCCCTCGTAGGCAAAAGTTTAACAATGTAAAAAAAAAAAAGTGTGTGTGTTGACTGGGGTCGAACCATAAAGCTCTCGGTCTACGATCTACGGCGATAACCACTTAGCCACAAAAGCGATTCAAAAATCTATTGAAAAATAGGTTTATGTAGCTGGCATTCGTTTTATATTACGATCCGAAAGGCGACCAAATGTTGGGTCCACCAGTCACACATTTTGGGTCATTTCTATACGAAGAAATAGGTGTTTTTTTTCCAATTTTTGGATATTATGCGTATGAAAGGTGTAGAATTCAAGAAATGTCAACTTTATGCAAGTCTGTCTCGTAGCTTGGCGTATATTGACTTAATTCAAAAGTCGAGTCGCTGAAGAAATTATAGCCACCATGTTGAATAATGAAACACTGCAAGGAACTATGTTCGTAAATTGCATTCTCTAAAAACCGGAATGAGGATAAATGTATACGTAATAGGTAGAAATAACGTAATCTGATATTCTCGAAAAATCAGCGAGATTAACGGGAGCTTCCATTAAATGTGTGCGTAATATTTTGTATTATGTAGTAAATTAATAGCAGACAAATCGTAAATATTAACGGACACTTTTTTGAAAGTAAACGTTGTTTATTAGTTCCCGGTGTCAATGGGGAGAGTGTCAGTACTGAAGTGTTAGAGGGAAACGTGTTTGCTACCACCTATATGGAGTATGTTTTGAGGAGAGTCAAAGATGGTGGGCTAAAAGTAATATTTAGTGTAAGCTCGAGAAAAATAATAACAAATTTACTAAAACATGCTCGAGTAAATAAGCGTAATATAGTGGTGAGTTTAGTAGCCTGTGATGCATGTGGTTATTTTCATATTATTCAAGAAGGTACAGGGGAAAAATCGCCTTAACTTTATATATTATATATATATATATATATATATATATATATATATATATATGTTCGGGGTTCGCGCCCACCGACCGTCGGGAATTAGTTCCTAGACTGAAGATTGCGTTAGCATGAAACATCGATGTCTCTAGGTATTTAAATATTTAATATTTATTTATTAAAATATTATTGTTTATCAGCCCCCCTCCTCACAAGGGCTGGGCACTTTCGAGTAGCTTTAATAACAAGCAGTACTAATAGCTATATGCGCGATCCGAACACCGTTTCGTAAGATCACTCTAGCTGCCTGGTAGATGGCGGCCACGTGTCACTATTTACAGTTAAAGTTACTCTATATTTACTAACTAATTGACGATGGCCCTTTGGTTAAGATCACCGACTACGAATCAGTGGCGATTTGTGTTCGGGGTTCGCGCCCACCGACCGTCGGGAATTAGTTCCTAGACTGAAGATTGCGTTAGCATGAAACATCGATGTCTCTAGGTATTTAAATATTTAATATTTATTTATTAAAATATTATTGTATATATATATATATATATGTGTATCTTGGCAGCATCTTTTCTTTTATACAAGTATCATTAAAAATAACGGTTTACGGATATGCGAACGGGGGCAGGAATGCTTTTTATAGAGGTGCTGGGTTATGGCGGAGTCGTTAGATAAATGCATAGTTAATCTTCTGGATAGCGTCGTAACAGTCGACCCAATGTATACGTTTTCATGATTGTCGGAGACACATTCTTCCAAAGGGCATTTAAACTTGTATACGAGACCGGTCCTATCAAAAACTCTAAAGATGTGAAGAATTATTTTTAACAACCAGATTGGTAGTTTTAGCTTTATTATAATAGATAATTAGTTTAACTTTTTTGTTTGGGTCGGTGGGAAGTAAACTTCTAGTAGATAACACAAAAATCATCGCACAAAATACTAATACACTTAAACTCCACATACTCGAAGCTCTATACATTAAAACAGAAAAACCAGCTATTAACAAGATTAACTATACTATTAGTACTAATATACTCAAATGCCTATAAATATAAATTTAAATTAAACACAGTCCTTTATTTTTCCCGCCTAAATAGAATATATATTCACTCCTAGGTCTATGCCTGGTTAATATTACTCCACTGATGATGGACCTGGGCGGGTCCGAAAGCGCTTTGGGAAGCTATGGCAATTTTATCAGCCAGTTTACGTCTGAAACTAAGAACCTAATCAGAAAAACGGAAAGGATCTTAGAAAAAATATCTAGACACAAGATGTCTGTTATTTTTAATGATACTTGTGTATATATATATATATATATATAAAAAGTATGAAACTAAAAGTATACTTTTAGAGAACTGAACCTATAGTGAAATAGTTTTATATGAGATAGAGCAATTATAAATATAAATGAGGGAAGAGATAAAGATGTACGAATGAAAAGCACACTTTTTTTTTTCTTTTTTTTTAATATAGTTCACCCAAAAGAATAAGGGGCTACTGAGAAAAAAAAAAGAGAAGGTTGGGGGGGGGGGGGGGGGGGGCTCAACCTAAATTGGGATCTGCACAACGAGATGTCTGTTTACATTAGTTTTAAATTTCTGCATGTTAGTACTGTCGGGGAAACAGGGGGCAGGGAGGGAGTTCCAGAGGCCAGCAGCACGAGGAAAGAAGCTATTTGAGTAGAAAGCTCTCCGGCATCTGGGGATCTCCACAGTGAATGGATGGGATTTAGTTGATTGTCGAGTTGGTCTAGTGAATTTACGTCGAGGGGGCACCAGAGTAGCCAATTCATCGGAGCACAATCCATTGAAGTATTTGTAGAACAAGCACAATGATGCTACATTGCGGCGACGGGATAGGGACAGGAGCTTGGCTGACAGTGAGGGACCTATTAGGTTGGCGATTCTTTTTTGGACCTTGTCAAGGAGGGAGAGACTAGTAGATGATGCACCAGCCCAGATGTGACAACAATACTCCATGCATGGGCAGATGGTGGCTTTGTAGAGATACAGGATAATGTCAGGTGTGAGGAGTTTACTAGCACGGTAGAAGGAGCCAACCTTCTTTGCTGCAGCCTTGGCAATGTCTTCAATGTATTTGTTCCAATTCATGTTACCTGTGAAGGTTAGGCCGAGGAGTTTGAATGATGAACTCTCAGGTAGGGTGTTATTTGCCATGACAATCGGTGGTTGGAGAGGTTTCTTGTAGTTATTGAAGGAAAGGAGCTTTGTCTTTGCGGCATTAAAAGTTACCAACCATTTATGACCTTAATCCACTACAACCTGGATGTCATTTTCTAAGGATTCAGCCATTGCCTCGGATATGATCGCGTCTGTTTTGCCAACATGGCGAGAGTAAAGCGTGGTGTCGTCAGCAAATAAACCAATCTCAGACTATGTCATCAGGGAGATCGTTTATATAGATCAGGAACAATAAAGGTCCAAGGATAGATCCCTGGGGTACACCTGCATTTATGTCATGTTGCTTAGATGAACGGCCATTGAGGACAACCTGGATTTTTCTTTTGGTTAGGAAGGATCAAATTATATTAAGTAATTGCCCAGTAATACCGTATGAGCGTATTTTCAGGAGAAGCCCTTTATGTCATACCTTACTTTCCATCACTTTATATTTTTTCAAATTTTGAATTTTGGCTTTTCCACTGCCAACTTATCCATCTATATAAGATTTTAATCTTTGAAAAGCCTGGCTTAAGAAAAATAAACATGTTTTTATCGAGTACACCTCGCATTGAACAATCGATGATGAAATAGATTTGTCATCCATACATCTTTATCTCTTTTCCTTCATTTATCTTATATATATATATATATATATATATATATATATATAGAGAGAGATTAGATATGTATATATAATAATAATAATAATCCAGGTAAAACATCCACAGGATAGTAATCCAAAGAATTTCAACCGGGTTTATAAAAAGTGCTCAATATCAAATAGAGCTTTTATATATGATTATTTTTATTTACACATTTGATACGTAGAGAATGCCAAATATGATCTAAGGTTAAGATCGGATTCTAACTCTGTCTGATGAGATCTCAGTTTATCTTTTGGCTAAGATCAAAGTGTAGTATCTGTTCTGATGGATACTGCATGCCTGTCCTGTGCAGTTCTAGAAGGTCCACCCTCCCAGGCTTCGCCTCCCCTCTTTGGGGAGGAGTAAGTTTATTGCTTACTGTCTGAGGCGCCCCTACCGGGGAATGCCGACGGGGCTGCCCAGGCAATTTTTAAATGGCCAGAGTGCTCACCTCTCGAGCGCTGGCTTTTAACCCCACTTGCTCGACCCGATCTTGGGTCACATCTTACTTGTGGGAGTAAGATAAAACTGGCCTTGTGCCTAACTCCTAGCGAAGGAGTAAAGAAATATAATAACTGTTGATCGATAACATCGACATGCCAGTGTCGCAGATTTTGTACATGTCTGTGTAAATAAAAATAATCATATCAGAGTGGCCCAAAAGTAGGTTTACAGTTATTAAACTATTTTTTATATGGTTTAAGTTACTTGCTAATTACAAGCAATATAAAATACTCCTCAGAGTATAGATCTAACCTACATAAACAGCTATTTCCTTGCTTATTGTAATTTATTTTATTTCTGTAAAGCCGACTTTTTACTTGATGATATTTTTTTATTTCAGGGTTAATGGCGAACAATTTAAATCAAGAGAAAAGGAAATGGATATTAAAGCAATATTGGAAATCTGAAAATGCCGAGATGGTACGTACAGCATGGCAAGAAACTTTTGACACTTCTCCGCCTTCACGACAAACAATTTATCGTCTAAGGAATAAATTTGATGAAACAGGTTCAGTGAGTAATGCACCGAAGTCTGGACGTCCAAAAACTTCTGAGACCGAAGAAAATGAAATGTTAGTGGCTATGACATTTGTGAACAGTCCAAGGAAGTCTACACGACGTGCTTCCGCAGAACTATCCATACCAAGAACATCGTTGTAACGCTTAATGCGTAAACTGAAATTAAAACCTTACCGACCAAGACTAGTACATGGTCTTTTAGAGGACGACGCAGATCGTCGACTGCAGTTCTGCGAAATGATGCGTAATCAATTTACTGGAGAACAACCTGACTCTTTTGATAAGATTATTTGGTCAGATGAGGCTTGCTTTAAACTATCTGATCATGTGAACAGGCATAACTGTGTGTACTGGGCCGATGAAAATCCCCATTTGACCATAGAGACTGAACTGAACCAGCCTGGCATTACAGTTTGGGGTGCATTATCAAGCGAAGGTGTAATTGGGCCTGTTTTTTTTAATGGCACTGTAAATGGGGAGAACTACCTGGACATGTTTCGTGAAGTAGTAGTACCACAACTCAAAACTAAACCTGACTTTGATGAACTTTTCTTTCAGCAGGATGGAGCACCACCACATTATGCGTCTAAAGTAAGAGACTACCATAACCAAGTTTTTCCACAGCGTTGGTTCGGAAGAAGGAGCAGCATCGATTGGCCACCGCGTTCACCTGACCTGACACCAATGGATTTCTTTTTTTTGGGTGTTGTTAAGAACAAGGTTTATGAGAAGAAACCAAAAACAATGAATGATTTAAAAGATTACATTCATGTCGCATTCACAGAAATTGATGAAGATCGGAATTTGTGTCGCACTGTGTGTCAGAGTGTCCTGGAGAGATTTAAAGAATGTTGCAATGTTGAAGGAGGACATTTTGAGCATCTGAGAGATTAAATTATTTGCTTTTATGTTAACAGGTATAATGAATTTCCCGCTGTTCTGGTGTAGAATTTCAAATAAATATTTAACCTATTTAAAGTTTTTCGAATAACCTAGTTAAAAAACTTCAAATATTAAATGATAACTGTAAACCTACTTTTGGGCCACCCTGGCTCCACACTTCTTTCCTAGATCGACTCCTGGCTCCACACTTCTTTCCTAGATCGACTCCTGGCTCCACACTTCTTTCCTAGATCGACTCCTGGCTCCACACTTCTTTCCTAGATCGACTCCTGGCTCCACACTTCTTTCCTAGATCGACTCCTGGCTCCACACTTCTTTCCTAGATCGACTCCTGGCTCCACACTTCTTTCCTAGATCGACTCCTGGCTCCACACTTCTTTCCTAGATCGACTCCTGGCTCCACACTTCTGTCCTAGATCGACTGACAGTCAAAATAGGCCTATAAGTTTAACCGTTAATAGATTCCGATCACAAACCCGGGCAAAATGTAAACATGAATCGTGATGCATGTTTTGCCATAGATGCATGTGCATGACAGCCTGCTGCAGGCCAACCAGAAATTGAGTTATCTACTTTAATAAGTAATCGCATCTCAGCAAGGATGCTGCATACAATGAAAGCGATCCACTTAAGATTCAGTGCAATTAATGTCCACTCAACTTTATGGACCTCCCAGACAGACAGTTTTTAATATCCTGAGATTGTACGCTGATGTGGTTCAAGGTTAGGGTTTTGTTTGTTTCTCTGGCATCTGGGGACCTCTACAGTGAACGGGTGGGATTTGGCTGATTGTCGAGTTGGTCGTGGGTATTTAGGTCAAGTTAGCACCAAAGCAGCAAGTTCCTCGGAACACATTCCATTGAAGTACTTGTAAAACAAGCCCAGGGATGCAACATTGCAGCGATGGGACAGGGGCTGGAGCTTGGTAGACAGTGTAGAACCTATCAGATATTTATTTTTATTTTAATTCTACTAAAGAAATTGATAAAAAATAAAATAAAAATTGAAAAATTCAAAGTTTTACCTATATGATTTAGTACTTAATGTAAATGATTCAAGTTAAATAAATGATTACTTACCCCATATATGGCGCATTCGATAGATCCAAGGTTTTTTTTTTTAACTTTGCTTGCCGATTTCATAGTCTGCGACAGTATTTACAAAAACACTTTCCCCCTCAATCCCAACTTTCCGATTCATACAGATCAAAAGTAGAGCATTTTTTGTTATTGATTCATCATCTAATATATAAAGTAAAGTTGGTCTATTTATCGTTTCTTTGTCATCGATAGCTTCTTTCCTACAAAAAAATCAATATTTGATTCTGGTTTGGCAATTTTTTTTCTTGTGGGTTGTTGCAGGAAGAATAAAATATTTTGTCCGAGTTAGAATAATCTTCAAATGGCCGCCATCTTGAAAAAGGGACGTTACTCTGTATTTATCCATACAGAGTTATTTCCCTTTTTGATTGGAACCAAAAATATTATTTTGATAAAAAAAAAATTTTTTTTTTAAATTGCACGTCAAATGACAAATTCTATTTAGCCCACAGAGGGGACCATGTCAGTAATGACATGTAAGGTGTAATTTAGGGTAATATGTAGGTTGCTGTTTTTAAAAAAAAAATTTTTTTTAATTGCACATCAAATGACAAATTCTATTTAGCCCACAGAGGGGACCATGTCAGTAATGACATGTAAGGTGTAATTTAGGGTAATATGTAGGTTGCTGTTTTTAAAAAAATTTTTTTTTTAAATTGCACATCAAATGACAAATTCTATTTAGCCCACAGAGGGGACCATGTCAGTAATGACATGTAAGGTGTAATTTAGGGTAATTTGATAAATTAAATAAATCCTTTAGTATACGTCAGCACAAATTTAATCATAATTGGACCAAATTATTAAATTTTTCTGCTATTCTACTTCTTCTTTGGAAATATGTCTGATCTGGAGTTTTGACCACCCAGAATGACATATGGAAATTTAACAATTAATTCTTCTGTTGCAGCACCGACTGATACCAGACAATTGACAATGTTTCCGCATTCGAAAAAGATGCATCTGAAGAAGGTGTTAACGTGCACTAGATGGTTGCATATTTAGTGCGTTGCATGTTTGCAATGCATGTAAATAACACGCTTGCTGCAAGTGGGCGATATTTGACAAAGAGAAGAGAATCCGCACAAGAAATTGTTAAAAATATGTCTGGTCTAGAGTTTTGACCACCCAGAATTCGATTTGCCCACTTGAAAAAGTAATTCAGTTCAATTAATTTGCCAAAAAGTAAAACAAGCTGTCTTAGTAGCCGTGAGGTCAAAGACGTCTGATAGAAGTCAAAGGTCGCTTCTATGTGAGGTCAAAGGTCACTTCAGTCCGGGGTTTGAATCCTGCGACCGGCAGTACAGTTATATCTTGCCACCCTGATGATTCTTGGTTACGATGAAACATATATGTATGTGGGTATTGAAAAATATTATAAGTAATTATTTAAAGCTCCCTTCAAGAAAGAGCACTCTGTAAGGGAAATATGAAAAGTTTCTAACTAAAGTAATATTGCAAATCTCCCCTCCCTCTCTCTTTCTTTCTCCCTCCCCCTGTCTCTCTTTCTCCCCCTCTCGCCGTGCTCTCTTAGGTGGTGGTGATGGTGAAGTCGTACCATGATGATACATATTAATTTAATTTACTTTTTTATTTATACAGGGTTGGCAAAAATAAGGGTCCTATTTTTAAAAATTCATAACTTTTTTATTTATTGATTTTTTTTTTTTTTTTTTTAGAATAAGTAAAGGACCCCTTCCGAAGCAAGCATGAGCCGTATTAGCCCTAAGGAACGTACCCTCATTTAGAAAACATTATTTTTGCTTAAAAAACTCAAAACAGTGTAAAAAACAATACTTTAGTTTTTGTAAGTTTTAAGAAGTGTTTTTCGGCTAAAATTTGTTTTGTTTATTTCAAAAAATCTCGGAAGGGTCAGTCTACACACACATAAAGTTTGGTGAGTTTAACTTTTATTTTGTGGAAGTTATTCAAATTCAAGTTATTCAAATTTAAAGATAGGACCCTTATTTTGGCCCACCCTGTATATATCTAAAGTGGTTCTAAAAAGACGTACCATCCTGATGTATACGACGTACCATCCTGATGTATACGATTTTAGAGAGACTATATTTGCTTAATGAATAATAGGAATAGTTCCCTTTCTCAATGGCTGTGGGAGTAATGACTTGATATATATCCATTCCAATAGTGCTCAGTACTAAGGTAGAGCTGGTGCATCTATATGTTTTTGTCTTTTGGATACAGTAGCCCAGCACCTGTCCAAATTCACCTAGAAATTGATGTGCTTTTGACACATTTATTACTTCTCTTGGAAGTCCAGGGATCCTGATTAAGAAAGTAGCCCTCCGTCCGGTTCAATTTAAATCGACAGTGAAATAGTTTCTTGTGATGTCCGCGTATACCTCTTTCTGGTGCAGAAGTGAATAATAGGTCCTGAGGTATATCGTAATGACCACTGAGGAGATCGTAGGCCAAAATGAGATCACTGCGTAATCGTCGGCGCTCAAGGGAGAAAAGGTTAAGTTTCTTGAGTCGGTTTTCATCGAGCAGATCCCATAGACCCTGCACCATTCGAGTAGCCAGTTTTTTTTTTAAAACTCTCTCCAAATGCTGGATATCACATATAAGATATGAAGCCGAGGCCTGGACACCATACCCTAACCATGGCCTGACGTGGTGGAAATATTTCAGGAGTGAGTTTGCAGAAAGAGCCTCAAATAAGAAATAGGGTGCTTCTTGCTTTGTTTGCAGCCTGAATGTTTCGATGGCTTGAAGGAGGAGTCAACCAGAAGGCCAAGATCTTTTGTCTCGTTCGCCCCCTTGAGCATGGCCGTGTCACCACCGATAGTAAGAGCCGAGTCAGAAGGAGATCCCACTGCAATATGGCAGCATTTATCGACATTAAGGTCCAATTCAATCAACCATTTCCAGGTGTGTTGAAGGCTAGACTTTAGAGTGTCAATTTTGCTTCTACGAGCTACTAATTTGTCATCATCTGCAAATAGGAGCACGTTTCCACCAATCACTTCTGGTATGTCATTGATATAAAGTAGAAAGAGAATAGGACCCAGCCTTGAGGAACACCATTGCAAGCATCCATCTCAGATGACAGACTGCCATTTATCTGAACCCTGTATGTACAATCACCAAGAAAGGATCTTATCAACTTTATAACCGATTCATGAATACCATAGGTGTTGAGTTTATATAAAAGTAAGCGGTGATTGACAGAATCAAAAGTCTTGGCAAAGTCCAAAAAGACAATGTCAGCAGTATCTCCGTCGTCCATTATACCCGTAACCCATTCTTCCATCACAAGTAAATTTGTGAGACACGAATGGTTGTTTGGTTGTTTTGTTTTATGGCATATCAACCCTTTTTGGGTTATTTAATGCCAAATCTGGTTATTTTGGTGAAAGTTTTTATGCTTCAAGTTCTTTATATCTTCAAATGTTTAATCATGGTTTTTGGTTTGGTAGTTTTGTTTTACGGCATATCAACCCTTTTTGGGTTATTTAATGCCGAATCTGGTCATTATAGTGAAAGTTTTTATGCTTCAAGTTCTTTATATCTTCAAATGTTTAATCAGGGTTTTTGGTTTGGTAGTTTTGTTTTACGGCATATCAACCCTTTTTGGGTTATTTAATGCCGAATCTGGTCTTGTTTTCTTCTCTTTTTTGTTTCTTTCCCCGAGACACGAATGTTTCGGAATGAAACCGCAGCAGTAGATGTAAGATGAGCCATGATTACTCGCTTGAGTCGAACTTCCAAGGATTTTGAGACGATAGAGGTGAGGCTCACTGGTCTGTCATTCATTGGGTCTTCTTTGAAAGATAGGGCAGATTGTAGCCAGCCGCCAATCAGTAGAAACAACTCCAATAGTCAGTGAAAGGTTGAAAAGGGCTGCTAAGGGTTCAGACAGTACAGGGGCAACAGCTCGTAAAATTGCTGGACGTAGTCCATCCGGACCTTGCCCCTTATTCACATCCAAGGACAAAAGCTGCTGCTTGACCTCGGCCTGAATAAAGAAGCTATCAGAGTAGAGTAGAAATGTTTTCAGCATCTATGAACCCCTATAGTGAAGGGGTGGGATTTTGCTGCTGGTCTGTTGCGTGAGAGATATTTGTTTTGAGAAGGGTACAGATGCACTAAAGAAAGGCTCACTGGTCTGTCATTCATTGGGTCTTCTTTGTCACCTTTGTTTTTAAAGATAGGGTAGACACCTGCCAATCAGCAGAAACAAGTCGGTGAAAAGTTGAAAAAAAAGTAATGGTTCTTCAGATACGAGGTTCCCTGCTGTGGTTATGACCCACTTGAGTTTTTCCCAAAATAATGTCCATCTAGATATGGGACCTCCTACGCACGAGTGTTTATGTCTATAGATTGGCAGCAGGTTAGCCCCTTCAAGTGGATAGGTGGGTGGTCCATCACAAAGGGCCTGAATATCTATCTATATATATATATATATAGATATATATATATATATTCAAGCAGATGGGTAGGAGAGTATCGTTAGTTGGCCTTCTGGGCGTTTCACGGTCAATTGAGATTTGTGTACCTTGTAGCTAATGGATTGTGTTTAGTTGGACTTGTGTTTTGATTTAGTCAGGCTAAGAGTTTTCGTTTGTTCAGTAGAAGCAAATTGTTACTTGTTTTAAACTGGAGTTGTAATTTTTGGGGGGAGGGAGAATGCTTCTGTTGCAGCATTGACTGTGACCACATGATTGACACTGTGACTGATGTCGGAATCGAGCAACGACTTCAGATGAAGACAAGTGGACAATCACAGCTTGATGACAATATCTGTCAATTGAGTTATCTCCTCTTTGTAGATTGGTTGTTTGGAGTCTATGGATATGGCTCAGACTAGTAGTAAATCTGCATAGATGGTGATTTCTGGGAAGCAGAGAGTGAATAGTGGCGATTGATTTCTGGGAAGCAGAGAGTGAACAGTGGCGATTGATTTCTGGGAAGCAGAGAGTGAATAGTGGCGATTGATTCCTGGGAAGCAGAGAGTGAATAGTGGCGATTGATTTCTGGGAAGCAGAGAGTGAATAGTGGCGATTGATTTCGGGGAAGCAGAGAGTGAACAGTGGCGATTGATTTCGGGGAAGCAGAGAGTGAACAGTGGCGATTGATTTCGGGGAAGCAGAGAGTGAATAGTGGCGATTGATTTCTGGGAAGCAGAGAGTGAACAGTGGCGATTGATTTCTGGGAAGCAGAGAGTGAATAGTGGCGATTGATTTCGGGGAAGCAGAGAGTGAACAGTGGCGATTGATTTCTGGGAAGCAGAGAGTGAACAGTGGCGATTGATTTCTGGGAAGCAGAGAGTGAACAGTGGCGATTGATTTCGGGGAAGCAGAGAGTGAACAGTGGCGATTGATTTCGGGGAAGCAGAGAGTGAACAGTGGCGATTGATTTCTGGGAAGCAGAGAGTGAACAGTGGCGATTGATTTCTGGGAAGCAGAGAGTGAACAGTGGCGATTGATTTCTGGGAAGCAGAGAGTGAACAGTGGCGATTGATTTCTGGGAAGCAGAGAGTGAATAGTGGCGATTGATTTCTGGGAAGCAGAGAGTGAATAGTGGCGATTGATTTCTGGGAAGCAGAGAGTGAACAGTGGTGATTGATTTCTGGGAAGCAGAGAGTGAACAGTGGCGATTGATTTCGGGGAAGCAGAGAGTGAACAGTGGTGATTGATTTCGGGGAAGCAGAGAGTGAACAGTGGCGATTGATTTCGGGGAAGCAGAGAGTGAACAGTGGCGATTGATTTCTGGGAAGCAGAGAGTGAACAGTGGCGATTGATTTCTGGGAAGCAGAGAGTGAATAGTGGCGATTGATTTCTGGGAAGCAGAGAGTGAACAGTGGTGATTGATTTCGGGGAAGCAGAGAGTGAACAGTGGCGATTGATTTCGGGGAAGCAGAGAGTGAACAGTGGCGATTGATTTCTGGGAAGCAGAAAGTGAACAGTGGCGATTGATTTCTGGGAAGCAGAGAGTGAACAGTGGCGATTGATTTCTGGGAAGCAGAGAGTGAACAGTGGCGATTGATTTCTGGGAAGCAGAGAGTGAACAGTGGCGATTGATTTCTGGGAAGCAGAGAGTGAACAGTGGCGATTGATTTCTGGGAAGCAGAGAGTGAACAGTGGCGATTGATTTCTGGGAAGCAGAGAGTGAACAGTGGCGATTGATTTCTGGGAAGCAGAGAGTGAACAGTGGCGATTGATTTCGGGGAAGCAGAGAGTGAACAGTGGCGATTGATTTCGGGGAAGCAGAGAGTGAACAGTGGCGATTGATTTCGGGGAAGCAGAGAGTGAACAGTGGCGATTGAGATCTTTCATGGCGGTGAGAGTAGCAATATGGCGGAAAATTAGAACAGAAACGGAAGAAGAGATAAAGAGAGTTGTTGAGATAAGTGTTTATGGAGAAGGGGCCAGTCGGGAGCGTGTAGATAGCTGTATGGGTGTCAGGCAATATTTTAGATCAGCGTACCGCCCAAGCGGCAATGGAATCAAAGAGTGACACCATTGAACTATAAAAACTGTGGCAGCAAGAAGACAAACTGCGCCCCAAGAAGCAGTCAATTACTTTTTTTGTTTTGTGAACAACTTTTCTGTTTTTCGTTTGAATTTGTATAAATTTTTGTCGTTTATTCTTAACAGCATTTCATTCTTTTTTAAAAACTTTATTTCAACCCCCAAAAAGGGGTTACTGTAATTAGGGGCCAAATTTATAACAGGGAGCGGGGAGTTGTACAGCAAGATGTTTGTTCGCATTACATTTAAATTTCTGCATGTTGGTCCAGTTCAGGGGAACAGGGAGGGAATTTCAAAACAAGTGGTCCGAGGAAAGAAGCTGTTTGAATAGAAAGTTTTTCAGCATCTTCGGATGTCTACAGTGAAGGGGTGGGATTTTGCTGCTAGTTGTTACTCGTTTTAAACTCGAGTTGTAATTTTGTTAGGAGGGAGAATCTTTCTGTTGTAGCACGGACTGAGAGCACGCAAGTTATACTGTGACCGATATCGGAATCGAGCAATGACTTTGGAGGTTTCTTAAAAGATAAGTTACTATTCTCAGTGACAGACAATTTACTTTTTAATATCGATGTTTTTTTCAACTAACTGCGCACGATATTGCATGTTTTTATGCATATAAAAACAGTCGCATCTTGTCAATATAAAGTTTTAAGTTGTTTTTCACAAAAACATCCTCAAGAAGTCGAAAACTTTAGTGAGTTGAACTCTTTAACCCTTATCCTCGAGTGGCATTTAGACCTTGATAAGCGGGGGACATTTTATGTAATAAAAAAAAGAAAAGACAAACGATTCAATGACAGCTATTTGAATGCCTAATTTGCATAACTATTTTTAAACAATTCATCAAAATACATTAATGTTTGGTGTTATTCATTTTTGATTTTATTGTCTTATTTTTACTATATATATATATATATATAGCTTATACATTTTTTTTTAAGCCCTCCGTTCAGTCTAGAGAGACTATGGATACCCCTATAAGGGGCTGGCTGCGCGTGTAATTATGAAGCAAGGGTTGCGCAATCCCTAACAACACCTCTCCTGAGTCGGCACTGCTTGATACCAATGGCAAGCAGTTCAAGACGACTGGAAACAATGCCGAGATAAACAGAGAGCACATACAGCACCTGGTAGTCCCAAATGGTCACCCATTTAATACTGGCCAGGCTCGACGTCACTTAACTTCGGTGATCTAACGGGAACCGGTGTGTCAACGTAGTTGTACCGTATAGCTTATACATTAATGTTTGGTGTTATTCATTTGTAATTTTACCGTATAGCTTATACATTAATGTTTGGTGTTATTCATTTGTAATTTTATTGTCTTATTTTTACTATATATATATATATATAGCTTATACATTAATGTTTGGTGTTATTCATTTGTAATTTTATTGTCTTATTTTTACTATATATATATATATAGCTTATACATTAATGTTTGATGTTATTCATTTTTTATTTTATTGTCTTATTTTTACTATATATATATATAGCTTATACATTAATGTTTGGTGTTATTCATTTGTAATTTTATTGTCTTATTTTTACTATATATATAGCTTATACATTAATGTTTGGTGTTATTCATTTTTGATTTTATTGTCTTATTTTTACTATATATATATATATATATATAGCTTATACATTAATGTTTGGTGTTATTCATTTGTAATTTTATTGTCTTATTTTTACTATATATATATATATATATAGCTTATACATTAATGTTTGGTGTTATTCATTTGTAATTTTATTGTCTTATTTTTACTATATATATATATATATATATATAGCTTATACATTAATGTTTGGTGTTATTCATTTGTAATTTTATTGTCTTATTTTTACTATATATATATAGCTTATACATTAATGTTTGGTGTTATTCATTTGTAATTTTATTGTCTTATTTTTACTATATATATATATATATATAGCTTATACATTAATGTTTGGTGTTATTCATTTGTAATTTTATTGTCTTATTTTTTACTATATATATATAGCTTATACATATCAAATTGTGCTTCCGTCTGTTTTATATGGTTCAAATCTGAACTTCTTTTTATTGATTTACTATTTAAAAGAAACGTAGCTTGATCATTACTGTGCTATGAATTATATTAAGATTCAATGTGTTAGCTGTTGAAATGAATCTTATACGAATAGTCGAAGTTACGCAACAATGTCATTTAGTGTATGTTTTTTTTGAGAGGTAATGGGAGTTTTCCCAATATTTAACTGCCTTGATCTAATAATCCATTGATTAATTTTCATTTACCAAAAGATGACATCAACACTTCCATACATCATCACACTGCATATACATGCCTAAAAGATTTTTCCCTAGGTAGACAGTGGTAACGCTCTGCTGGTTAGTAATAGCAGAAATTTCCTGAATTTACTCCATCCACTCCTAATTCTTGCAATCACACTAGCACCTGCTCCACCCTGTACTCCAATGGTATCACCAAGGTAACAAAACTTTTTGACAGCCTCAATAGCTTCACCATCCGAATATACTTTGTCCACATCTGAATTCTCGGCTATCTCCATTAGAAAAATGGAGCATATTTGCAATACATGTAGACGACCGGTGATGGGAAATATATCTGGCTCGGGATTTGACTACCCCAAATTTGATTTCTCTACTTGGAAGAGTTATTTGCTCTTTAAACGGGTGTCTATGCTGCAAAAGTCAAACCACTTGAAGTTCTTGAAAGATTAATGTCAGCTACAAACACGATGATTATAATTCGGTGGCTAATTGGGCAACAAAAATCAGTCAGCAAAACTTTTGCTGACTGAGAGAATTTTAAAAAATATTTGATCTAATTACACGTGGATTTATTATTTTTGAATCACGTAAAATAAAAATAAAAATATGATTCGGTTTAACAATGTCAGTTTGAAAGTCATTTTGAAGCTTTTAGATTGTCAGGTTTTTTTTTAATGATATTTCACCCCAAACAAGACAGGTCGCCACTCTAGAGGTAAGGGGCTACTGAGAATTAAGTGGTAGGTTTTGGGTGTCATCCTAAGCTGTGCAGCGAGATGTCTGTTTACATTAGTTTTAAACCTCTGCATGTCGGTACAGTCGGAGAAGCAGGGAAGGAGTTCGAGAGGCCAGCAGCATGAGGAAAGAAGCTGCTGGAGTTGAAGTTTCTCCGGCATCTGGGGACCTCAACAGTGAATGGATGGTACCTAGCTGATTGTCGGGTTGTTCTAGTGCATTTGCGTCGAGGGGGCACTAGAGCAGCTAGTTCATCGGAGCACACTCCATTGAAGTATTTGTAAAACAAGCACAAGGAAGCAACATTGCGGCGATGGGACAGGGGCTAGAGCTTGGTGGAGCGTGAGAAACCTATTAGGTTGGCGACTCTTGGAGAGACTAGTGGATGATGCACCGGCCCAGATGTGACAACAATACTCCATACATGGGCGGATGGTGGCTTTGTAGAGACACAGGATAATGTCAGGTGTGAGGAGTTTACTATCACGGTAGAGGGAGCCCACCTTCTTTGCAGCAGCCTTGGCAATGTTTTCAATGTATTTGTTCCAATTCATGCTACCTGTGAATAAGTTACAAATTTTTAGCTACAATTAAAATCTATTAGCAAAAGTCGGTTCATCTGTGTAAAAGTTAAATGTTTTTTTACACGTGTCGTGGTGGGACGATGGCTAAATCAGCAGTTTGCTAAGCCGACGAATATGAGTTCGATACCCATTAAAGACACTAAATATTTTTTTTTTTTTTTTTTATATTTCTTCCAAAAATGCAGCAACAAAAGAGATGTTCCGAAACTGTTCGTCTCTTGTGCGGCTATTTATTTATTTTTTTATTTATTTTTTTATTTATTTTTTTTTAATTTATTTATTGGGGGGGGGTTTCTTAAATAAAGAAACCCCCCCAATTTCTTAGATTCTTCCAGGGTGTAAAAAAAATATCAACAACATATTTTACAGTCAGTTTTCAAGAACGGACGTTGAAATACGAATTCTAAAACCCATATATCATCCATTTCACATGCTGGCATGTGTTGGACAGCTTTTAGAAACTGACTTCCAAACTAATCTATCTCTGGCCACGTCTCTATTTATTCCTCTTTCTCTCAAAACCATCCTTTATCACTTCCTCTCCTGATTTCCTTGGTCTTCCCCTGTGAACTGACCCTGCTACCTCAACTGTTCTACATCTACTAATCCAAGAACTCGCTTCCATTCTTTCAAAGTGGCCATACTATCAAAATCTCCTGTTTTGCACACACCTCCCTATCCTTGGTCGACAGTGGTAACGCTCTGCTGGTTTGTAATGGCAGAAGTTCCCTGAACTTTCTCCATCCACTCCTAACTCTTGCAATCACACTAGCACCTGCTCCACCCTGTGCTCCAATGGTATCACCAAGGTACCAAAACTTTTCGACAACCTCAATAGCTTCACTTTGTCAACATCTGAGTTCTCGGCCATCTCCATTGGAAAAATGGAGCGTATTTGCATTACATGCAGACGACCGGCTGGTGATGGGGAAATATATCTGGCTCGGGATTTGACCACCCAGAATTATACTTTGTCAACATCTGAATTCTCCATTTGAAAAAAATACAATCTCATTTCTCTTTTTTAAAACTATATTCAACAAATTCAAATTGATCTTACCTTGATTATGCTATAATTATTTTCATGGTAGGTGCTCGACTGAGCTCCAATCTCTGGTTTCCCCTCACATTCACAGCAAAAATTCTGTGCACTTGGAGCTAAGTTTCTTTCTAAGAACTGCTCGTCTTTGGAACACAATACCGCAGGGCTGCTTCCCAACTGACTACAACATGGTCGTTTTCAAGTCCACTTCTTGCTAATAAAATTCTCCTCGGTCTCAACCATCATCACCAATCGTAACAGTGTTGTCTCCTCCGTCGACCCGACAAACTCATTAACCCTTATCCTTGAGTGGCCTTGAGCCTTGATAAGCGTTAAATCCTTAGCATATAAAAAAAAAAATCTCCCGCAAATTAAATTTACGATTGGCTAAAACGAGATTGTGGACTTTTTAAATAGTTTTTATGGTTTCCTGGGCAACTGTTTAATTTAGACGACCAGAGCATCATTTGTGTCTGTACGACCGCGTCTAAAGTCATCATAGCACCCCTTGACCGTTGTTTCCGACAGATCAGAGTTCGAATAAAACTTATTAAGACATTGATTTGCTTGAACAGTATTTTTCCCATCAGAAAGCAATGCATTATCAACGCACGAAATTCAGATTTTTCCATCGTTTTGAAAATTTCCAACAGTAGCCAATTCACTTAAATAACTGTAATTTGTAAACTAATAATCCGATTGGACTCAAATTCTCAACCATAGCATTTGAAGGTTAGTATTTTATAAAAATCATATGGATTTTTTTTTATTGAACGGATTTTTTTTTTTTTTTATTAAACGGATTTTTTAATTTTTTTTATTAAACGGATTTTTTAATTTTTTTTATTAAACGGATTTTTTAATTTTTTTTATTAAACGGATTTTTTTATTTTTTTTATTAAACGGATTTTTTTTAAGGAGGGAAGGGCAACGTCTAAAGCGAGAAAAAAAAAAAAAAAGTCCGAAATGTGTAAAAAATGTAAAGGCTGAAATAGCGTTGTGCATTCTGTTGATCCGACGGTGACATTGTGCAAAATAGAAAAAAAATTGTTGAGTGCTGTCGAGGGGGACTTTTACGCAGGGCAAAGAAAAAGAAGCAGCAAAGAGCAAAACGTAAACAAGAACAAGTAAGGTGATAACAACAAATCCCGGTACTCTTATAGGTGACGCACCATGTTTACGTGACGCACCATGTTTACGTGACGCACCATGTTTACGTGACGCACCATGTTTACGTGACACACCATGTTTATGTGACTTTGTGTCGTCAATGTTTGGGCAGGTTACGGAAGCATCCGAGAGTTGACAAGGCGAAAACGAGGCAAAAACTGCCAAACGCTAAATTGAAGACTGGCAGACGATAAATTATGACGAAAGATAACCAAACTAAAAAACATATATAAAAATAAAGAACGAACAAACCATAGCTAAACAACTGTTAGTAATTAGATGTTTATTTTTTTTTTTTTTTGTCAAAGGAACCATTGTTAAGCAAATTTATAAAAATAAAATGTTTTTTTTTGTTTGTGCACCGGAAAGTTTAATAAGATGTTTATTTATTTTTTTTTTTTTTTGTCAAAAGTAACCATCGTTAAGCAAATGTTTTTAAATAAAATGTTTTTTTTTGTTTGTGCACCGGAAAGTTTCAAAAGATGATTCTGTTCTGATTTGTAAAGCAAATGTTTTTAAATGAAATGTTTTCTTGTTTGTGCAAATGTTTTTAAATGAAATGTTTTTTTATTTGTGCACTGGAAAGTTTCAAATGATGATTTTGTTTGATTTGTTAAGCAAATATTTTTAAATCAAATGTTTTTTGTTTGTGCACTGTAAAGTTTCAAATGATGATTTTGTTTTGATAAGCAAATGTTTTTAAATAAAATGTTTTTTTGTTTGTGCTCCGGAAAGTTTCAAAAGATGATTTTGTTTGATTTGTTAAGCAAATGTTTTTAAATAAAATGTTTTCTGTTTGTGCACTGGAAAGTTTCAAAAGATGATTTTGTTTTATTTGTTAAGCAAATGTTTTTAAATCAAATGTTTTTTGTTTGTACACTGGAAAGTTTCAAATGATGATTTTGTTTTTATTTGTTAAGCAAATGTTTTTAAATCAAATGTTTTTTTGTTTGTGCACTGGAAAGTTTCAAATGATGATTTTGTTTTATTTGTTAAGCAAATGTTTTTAAATCAAATGTTTTTTGTTTGTACACTGGAAAGTTTCAAATGATGATTTTGTTTTATTTGTTAAGCAAATGTTTTTAAATCAAATGTTTTTTTGTTTGTGCACTGGAAAGTTTTAAATGATGATTTTGTTGGTATTGTAAAGCAAATGTTTTTAAATTAAATGTTTTTTGTTTGGGCACTGTAAAGTTTAAAAAGATGATTTTGTTTGATTTGTAAAGCAAATGTTTTTTTGTTTGTGCACCGGACAGTTTCAAGAGATGATTTTGTTTGATTTGTAAAGTAAATGTTTTTTAATAAAATGTTTTTTGTTTGTGCACCGGGAAGTTTCAAAAGATGATTTTGTTTGATTTGTTAAGTAAATATTTTAAAATAAAATGTTTTTTTGTTTGTGCACTGGAAAGTTTAAAATGATGATTTTGTTTTTAATTTGTTAAGCAAATGTTTTTAAATCAAATGTTTTTTGTTTGTGTACTGGAAAGTTTCAAAAGGTAATTTTGTTTTATTTGTTAAGCAAATGTCTTTTTTAAATCAAATGTTTTTTTTGTTCGTGCACCGGGAAGTTTCAAAAGATAATTTTGTTTGATTTGTAAAGTAAATGTTTTTAAATGAAATGTTTTTTGTTTGTCACTGGAAAGTTTCAAATGATGATTTTGTTTGATTTGTTAATCAAATGTTTTTAAATGAAATGTTTTTTTGTTTGTGCACTGGAAAGTTTCAAATGATGATTTTGTTTGATTTGTTAAGCAAATGTTTTTAAATGAAATGTTTTTTTGTTTGTGCTCCGGAAAGTTTCAAAAGATGATTTTGTTTGATTTGTTAAGCAAATGTTTTTAAATAAAATGTTTTTTGTTTGTGCACTGGAAAGTTTCAAATGATGATTTTGTTTTATTTGTTAAGCAAATGTTTTTAAATCAAATGTTTTTTGTTTGTACACTGGAAAGTTTCAAATGATGATTTTGTTTTTATTTGTTAAGCAAATGTTTTTAAATCAAATGTTTTTTTGTTTGTGCACTGGAAAGTTTCAAATGATGATTTTGTTTTATTTGTTAAGCAAATGTTTTTAAATCAAATGTTTTTTGTTTGTACACTGGAAAGTTTCAAATGATGATTTTGTTTTATTTGTTAAGCAAATGTTTTTAAATCAAATGTTTTTTTGTTTGTGCACTGGAAAGTTTTAAATGATGATTTTGTTGGTATTGTAAAGCAAATGTTTTTAAATTAAATGTTTTTTGTTTGGGCACTGTAAAGTTTAAAAAGATGATTTTGTTTGATTTGTAAAGCAAATGTTTTTTTGTTTGTGCACCGGACAGTTTCAAGAGATGATTTTGTTTGATTTGTAAAGTAAATGTTTTTTAATAAAATGTTTTTTGTTTGTGCACCGGGAAGTTTCAAAAGATGATTTTGTTTGATTTGTTAAGTAAATATTTTAAAATAAAATGTTTTTTTGTTTGTGCACTGGAAAGTTTAAAATGATGATTTTGTTTTTAATTTGTTAAGCAAATGTTTTTAAATCAAATGTTTTTTGTTTGTGTACTGGAAAGTTTCAAAAGGTAATTTTGTTTTATTTGTTAAGCAAATGTCTTTTTTAAATCAAATGTTTTTTTTGTTCGTGCACCGGGAAGTTTCAAAAGATAATTTTGTTTGATTTGTAAAGTAAATGTTTTTAAATGAAATGTTTTTTGTTTGTCACTGGAAAGTTTCAAATGATGATTTTGTTTGATTTGTTAATCAAATGTTTTTAAATGAAATGTTTTTTGTTTGTGCACTGGAAAGTTTCAAATGATGATTTTGTTTGATTTGTTAAGCAAATGTTTTTAAATGAAATGTTTTTTTGTTTGTGCTCCGGAAAGTTTCAAAAGATGATTTTGTTTGATTTGTTAAGCAAATGTTTTTAAATGAAATGTTTTTTTGTTTGTGCTCCGGAAAGTTTCAAAAGATGATTTTGTTTGATTTGTTAAGCAAATGTTTTTTTTTTTTTAATTTTTTCAATGTTTTAAAAAAATTTTTTTAACATTTTTTTGTCAACATAAACACCGAATAAGCAAATTATTTTTTGTTTTTGACACATACGTTGACATTATTTATTTTGACACATACATTGACATTTATGGCATTTTTTTTTTTGACACATATGTTGACATTTATGGCATTTTTTTTTTTGACACATACGTCGACATTTATGGCATTTTTTTTTTTGACACATACGTCGACATTTATGGCATTTTTTTTTTTGACACATACGTCGACATTTATGGCATTTTTTATTTGTTTTGCGAAAAGAGACCTTTACTAGCAGAAGTCAATTCCGAAGATTCAACGAGCTGACAGTTTGGTTAATAGTTTCGTCAACTCTCGGGCACTTCCGAGATCTACCCGAACGTTGACAACGTGATCTCACGGAAACATGGTGCGTCATCTGTAAGAGTATCGGAAAATCATTCCTTTGTTAAACAAAATCACTTCCGGTGCCTTTTTTAAATTTAAAAAAAAAAAATTGTCTTGAAGAACAAATGTAACGATTACCCCGGGGTTATCGAAAAAGGATAGTGAACGAGTATCACAAACTTATAAGATGGTGACGTGAGGTATGTCAGGGGCTGTGGGTAGGTGTCCCGTTTGGAATGCGACTCCGATTGTTTTTATAATTTAAAATTGGGGAACTAAAATTTGAATTGTAAACATTTGATTCTTCTTATTTTGGAGTTTGAGAGACGTTCTGATCGAAATGAGCAGAAGTTCCGTCTTTTGCTCCCCCAGCTGGGGTTGGGAAGTTGGCTGTAACTATAACGTGTGCTAAAAGGAATGTAGACATTCTACTTAGGATAGATTGTAAGCTATATAAAAAAAAAAAACTCTTTTGACTTCTTTATTTTTGCTCGAACGCCTTTTTGATTTTGATTTAACCTACTTAAAATTTTATTTCTTTTAGAATAGAAAAAAAAACGACTTACTCATTTATCCACTCTTTTTGATTGCCACAATGTAGGTCAATTTATTTCTTAAAAAAAAAAAATGAAAAAAAAAAAAAAATGAAACGGTTTTGTTTATTTTTTGTGTATGTGGAGAGTCAGAATTAGCTAATTTTCCAAGAGTTAGATTTCGGAAATTTTATCCAGTGTAGTAACAATTTCCTAAAATGCAAAAACAATTTCCCAATTTAAATTAAATACTTCGTTCGTTTAATCTATCTTCCTCCCACAGCCTGACGATTCCCTCCGGGGATGAAACGCGGGAGCCTATGTGTAGCTTAATTGCCATAAATATATTTTCATAGCTTACTACCTAGCTCTACTTACGTATCGAGCACTGTTGAAGTAAATACTGAAAATTGATACATAAAAAATTATATCTCCTTATAAAATTGTATGTGGACACATGAAATAGTAATAAATATATATATATATATATATTTCATGTAACCACATAAAATGTTATAAGGAGATATAATTTTTTATGCATCAATTTTCAGTATTTACTTCAACAGTGCTCGATACGTGAGTAGAGCTTTGTTTGTGAGAAGCCCAACGATTGGCTAAGAGAACAACAAAGAAACAGGGATGAGTCACCCTATAGAAAACAGAACAATAGATTTGGAAATAGGAAGTAGAACGTAAAATCAACCGAACCTATATATATATATATATATATATTTCAAAGAAAACTATACATTAGTTTACATCTTCCATCGATACCTTCGGTTTCACGGAAACACCAGGACACTCAGCCCGCAAAGCCAAAGACACCAAATAACCATTCGATGTTCTGAAGGTACACCCCCACCCTGTATAACTCTTGACCAGGCGAGGAAAAGACAGTCGAGAATAAAATTAAAATTTGGGAACGGCTACTTATAGGGGCATCGTGCATGTGAATGACATGTGTACATATCAAATTTTTAAAAATAAATAATAAAAAAAAATATAATTTAATATTATTATGTATATATATATATATATATATATATATATGGGAAAAAAAGAAACAATGTTTCAGACAATATGTAAAAATAAAAATGGAGTAAAGGATAAGCAATTCAACAACTAACAAAAATAAACTCAAAAACTCATCTTGTAAAGTTCCACCGAGATATTTCGGCCGTAGATACGACCATTTTCGATCAGTTAATAAACTTTATTTCAAAACGGAAAAGTTTTCAAATTTATACAGAGAATGCGATTGGAAGAAAATGTCACGTTTTTGTTGTTCTCTGCACGTGACATTTTCTTCCAATCGCATTCTCTGTATAAATTTGAAAACTTTTCCGTTTTGAAATAAAGTTTATTAACTGATCGAAAATGGTCGTATCTACGGCCGAAATATCTCGATGGAACTTTACAAGATGAGTTTTTGAGTTTATTTTTGTTAGTTGTTGAATTGCTTATTCTTTATTCCATTTTTATTTTTACATATATATATATATATATATAATTTATCTCCCTCCCACAGCGGTAAGATGTGACACAAGGTCGGGAAAGTGGGATTTCAAAAGCCAGCGCCCTAGAGAATGAAAAGCGTTCTGGCCATCAAAAAAAATGCCTGGGCAGCCTCATCGCCATTCCCCGGTAGGGGAGCATCAGGCGATTAGCAATAAACTAACCCCTTTCTCAAAGGGTGAGAAGGCAAAGCCTGGGAGGGTGGACCTCACCGGCGTAATCAAGGCCCGAAGGCCAAACCGGTACCGGTCTATAGGGTGTAGTATCTATCGGAACAGATACTACACTTTGATCTTAGCCAAAAATACTATGTTCGTATCCGATGTTTACCGATTTATTCTTATTTCATGTTTATTTTATTTCAATAAATTTATTTCGTTTTTCTTTCTTTAATTGTTTTGTATTTGTTTGTTTTAAATTAAACTTATGAATAAATGTCATTTATTTTATTTCAATAAATTTATTTCGTTTTTCTTTCTTTAATTGTTTTGTATTTATTTGTTTTAAATTAAACTCATGAATAAATGTCATTTATTTTGCCATTAACAGGTTTCTAGGAGACTTATCTCCCCGGTTTTACGTAACTCTTTCAAAATTGCGCTCGGGCCAATGGTGAATCAATGGAGAATCTTAAAATTCTACTCGATAATTTTCCCTAATTTTTGGTGTGGACACCTATTTTTGCTCGATACATAAGTATATCAGATAGTTTTCCTGTTAATTTTTTTACATTTTTTTTTTTACATCTTTATGGACAAGCACCGTTAGATTTCTTCTTTGTTTTTTTTTTTTCTCAGACGACTCTTAACCTCTGAGTGTGGGGAGTAGAATTCAGTAACTTTTGCAAGAATCCGGAGTCAAAGTCAGTTTTTTTTAGTTGGGGATTCAGAGATGGGTCTTTTGGGGAGGGGGGGAGATTTTTTTTTTTTTTTTTTTTTTTTTAATGGATTCTGAAGTCTGATTTTTTTTTTTCAGTCAACTCCCAGGTCAAGGTTTTGAAAATAATAAATCATGGATGTGACAAACCAAGTTAAAAAAAAAGAGAAAGCTGAAATTAAGATGAATTTCCCAACCTTATTATTATCCACATAAAATGTTATGAAGGAGACATAATATTTTATGTATCAATTTTCAGTATTTACTTCAACAGTGCTCAATACGTGAGTAGAGCTAGGTAGTAAGTTATGAAAATATATTTATGGCAATTAAGCTACACAGAGGCTTCTGTGTTTCATCTCTGTAGAGAATCGTCAGGCTAAAATACACCTATGGCATGAAATGAGGAAGTCTCTGTGTAGCTTAATTTATCAGAGACGCCTCATGGAGGGAAACCTAACTCCCTGCTGATCAGTGTGCAAATGAGTTAACAGAATGGGTCAAAGCAGGCATTGAAGCCTATGTCGCCATGCCAAAATTCTTTAGCAAGCCCCACGCTCCCCAATGGTTCCCAGAGTTAACCAAAAAACACATTCAGTCAAAGAAACTAGGTACTCGCGATTGCTGGAAAATCTACAATAGTGGTGAACAATGGTCAATCAACGATTCCCCCGCTATCAAACCACAATGATGTCGTTTGCACGGAAACTGATAAGGCTGAACTACTTGCCCAGCGTTTCGCCTCAAACTCCACTTTGGACTCAGAAAATCACCCCCTCCCTAAATTCCCATTGCGGACCGAATCCACACTTTATAACCTGGTCATCACCCCATCCCGGGTCAGACACATCATAAAAAACCTTGACACCTCCAAAGCATGTGGGCCTGATCTCATACCTGTAATAGTAATAAACAAATGCTCTGCTGAACTGGCCCCTGTCCTCTCCAAACTCTACAACAAATGCCTAGCTGAATCTTGCTTCCCCGATAGCTGGAAAATTGCCTCTGTGGTACCAGTCTACAAGAATTCTGAGGATAGAACCGATCCTCAGAACTACCGCCCAATCAGTCTACTCCCGATCTTTGCTAAAATCTTTAAATCCTTAATCAATCTAGCGATAGTCCGGCATTTAGTTAATGCTAAACTTCTTTCTGACCACCAGTATGGATTTAGACAAGCACGATCTACTGCAGACATCCTAACGGTCATCTTTGAACGCATGTATCATACACTCGACAAGGCAGAAGAAGCTAGGGCAGTAGCGCTTGATATATCCAAGGCCTTTGACAAGGTATGGTATAAAGGGCTTCTCCTGAAAATACGCTCATACAGTATTACTGGGCAAATACTTAATATAATTAGATCATTCCTAATCAAAAGAAAGATCCAGGTTGTCCTCGATGGCCGTTCATCTAAGCAACATGACATAAATGCTGGTGTACCCCAGGGATCTATCCTTGAACCATTATTGTTCCTGATCTTCGTAAACGATCCCCCTGATGACATTGAGTCTGAGATTGGTATATTTGCTGATGACACCACGCTTTACTCTCGTCATATGGGCAAAGCGGACGTGATCATATCCGAGGCAATGGCTGAATCCTTAGAAGATGACCTCCAGGCTGTAGTGGATTGGGGTCATAAATAGTTGGTAACTGTTAATGCCGCAAAGACAAAGCTCCTTTCCTTCAATAACTACAAGAAACCTCTCCAACCACCGATTGTCATGGCAAATAACACCCTACCTGAGAATTAAACATTCAAACTCCTCGGCCTAACCTTCACAGGTAACATGAATTGGAACAAATACATTGAAGACATTGTCAAGGCTGCAGCAAAGAAGGTGGGCTCTCTCTACCGTGCTAGTAAACTTCTCACACCTGACATTATCCTGTATCTCTACAAAGCCACCATCTGCCCATGCATGGAGTATTGTTGCAACATCTGGGCTGGTGCATCATCCACTAGTCTCTCCCTCCTAGACAAGGTCCAAAAAAGAGTCGCCAACCTAATATGTCCCTCACTATCAACCAAGCTCCAGCCCCTGTCCCATCGTTGCAATGTTGCATCCTTGTGCTTGTTTTACAAATAATTCAATGGATTGTGCTCTGATGAGCTGGCTACTCTGGTGCCCCCTTGACGTAAATTCACTAAACCAACTCGACAATCAGCTAAACCCCATCTATTCACTGTGGAGATCCGCAGATGCCGGAAAGCCTTCTACTCAAATAGCTTCTTTCCTCCTGCTGTTGTCCTCTGAAACTCCCTCCCTGCTCCCCCGACAGTACCGACTGACATCTCGCTACACTGCTCCCAACTTAGGATGACACCTAAAACCTACATCCTAATTCTCAGTAGCCCCTTACGTCTACAGTGGCGTTTTAAAAAAAAAAAAAACCTACACCCCTTACGTCTACAGTGGCAGCCTGCCTTGTTTGGGGTGAAATATGTTAAAAAAAAGAAGAAAAAAAAAAATTGCCATAAATACATTTTCATAATTTACTATATATATATATATATATATATATATGGAGAGAGAGAAAGAGAGAACATTCAAATAAGTTTCAATAAGTGTTACATTTTTCACAGAATCTAAAGACACCATTGAAATTTTCTTTTGATTACATCTCGGGTCACTAGGGGGAATTATCGGCTATTCTTTGACAAAAAAGTATAATTTTGGATGCACTGTAAACGAAAGTTGAGACAACAGTGCGGAACGAATGAAGCCTTGTCCCACACCTATCTATACGAGCAAGCCTGGCGATGGAGTATGCATGGTACGGACGTATTTGCAGCATTGATAGTAAATATCTGGAGAGAATATCCGATGTAAAAACTGTAAAATGTTATTAAATGCATTTTAAAAATATTATTTTTCACATTTTTTTTTTGTTGAAAAAAAAAAAAAAAAAATCCCATAAATTTTTTAAAAAATTTTCAATAAAAATTTTTTTTTTATTTTATTGCATATGTTTTTTAAAACTTTTTTTTTTCAAAATCAAAATTATTTTTTCCTAAGAAACCTTCCAACTAGATATATTCTACACACAGACAACGTCGGGTGAATACTTATTTTGTGAATGCAGAAGAAGCCTTTAGGGGCTCACGGAAAGAATTTATATATTAAGACAGCGAGCGGATGATTATGTCCTGTGCAGTCAAAAGCAAGTTCACATTAATAGTTGTAATAATGCTATTAGTTGGTTTAGTTATATTCAGAAATGCAAGGAATTTAATTTCAAAGATTATAGTTAGGATGACGATGCTTCTTGTCATTTTTTGATGCATCGTTACATTAGTGGAAGAATTTTATTCAAGACATTTTCTAATTTAAAAAAAAAAAAAGGCACTGAAAGGTTAAAGAAATAAACAACAACATTTGAGTGAAAAAAAAGAAGCCAAATGCAAGAGAAAGAATATTTAAAAAAAGATACGACTGCCTTCTTTTTTTTTTTTAACCAGCCTCATATTTAGAATATCATTTTGGTAAAAGTCGTGTTTGACCATTATTTCAAAATTGTTACTGAAATTAGATTTTTGTAATTTTTAATTTTTTTTAAAGTATATGATATAATAATTGCCTCCAAGTGTTATATATATATATATATATATATATCCCCCATCCTCTCCCCTCCTCTTTCCCCAGCCCCTCAAAATCCATGCTACTCCTCAACACCACAAAAACCTCAGCACCACCTCCCCTCTCTCCCACCATAAGACAAATTCACTAATACTCCCACCCCTCCCCCTTTTCACTCACAGCCATCCACATTCATTTCACTCTCTGCCACTGACTTCTCTCAGCCCAGATCGGGCATTCTACTAAGGAGGGGGTAATAAAAATTAAGTTTTGAAAATATGATTTTGCTTTTTCCAGGGTTTTATTATTAATTTGCATGCAGCCTGAATACACTCTTCACTCTTATATATTGTAGCGATAGCAAGCAAATTTCCCACCTGGATAACTTTTTCGTTTTTTGGACTACCATTCACTACCTGGATTGTTTTTTAATCGACTTTTTTGACATTTTTCTTGAAATTGTTTTAAACTTTATGATTTGGATGAACTGTATAAGTTTAACAAAAACAGTGCGTTTTTGGCCGATATATTTGATGTTTTATATGTATCTTTCTGTAATTTAAAAAATATATTTTTATATATTTTCAAAGCTTAATTTTTATTACCTGCAGTAATGTCATTACGGTAATGGTCCTCTGAGGAGAAGACTTTCTTTGAAAACTCATGAGTTACGGACGCAGTATCACTCCTTATTTTTGAACTTTACTAAAATCTGATTAATTTGTAATTTTATTATGTCATTCAATTAATAGTATTGCTCTATACACTATATTGAGCTTTGTTTTTATCTTGATAGTCTAGTGGTTAAAGATATTATTTATATCTTTAAAGTATCATCTTACTCTCTCTCTCTCTCTCTTATATATATATATATATATATATTTATACAAAGCTAGAAATACATAAATATATTCACATAGGATTCACTCCTAAACTAATAAACCAATCAAGAAGGGTAAGACAATGGAGATGGATGAGAACTCAGATGTGGAGAAAGTATATCTGGATAGCAAAGCTATTGAGGTTGTCCAAAAGTTTTGGTTCCTTGGTGATACTATTGGAGCACAGGGTGGAGCAGGTGCTAGTGTGATTGCAAGCGTTAGGAGTGGATGGAGTAAGTTCAGGAATCAACCGCCATTACTAACCAGCATAGCGTTACCACTGTCGACCAAGGGAAGAGTCTATCAAACACATGCATGCAGCGTGATGATGTATGAAAGTGAAACCTGATCAGTGAGGGTTGAGGACATGCGTTGCATGGAGAGAAATGATATGAGAATTATACGATGGATGTGTAATGCGAGTCTTAAAGATAGTCTTAGTTCCGCAGACCTCAGAGGAAAGATTAAGTCTGGGCAGTATAGGGAGATGTGTGCAGAACAGGGAGACTTTGATGGTTTGGCCACATTGAAAGAATGGATGACAGTTCTTGGGTTAGTAGGTGTAGAACAGTTGAGGTAGCAGGTTAGGTTAAAGAAAACATGGGAGGAAGCGATAAGAATGAACTTGCGAGAAAGAGGGATAAATAAAGACATGGGCGGAGATAGGCTAGTTCGGAAGTCAATTTATTAGAGCCAAAAGACATCCGGTATTTCAACTAGTATAATTTTAAGACCTAAAACTGTGCATAATATTCCAGCCCGACAATTGTTTTTCCAATGACAAAAAAAAGAGACACATTATGGAACTATGGAATACGTATTCTAGGCAACACGGTGAATAACGTGGCCAAATTTTTTTACGCAGTCCGATGATATATGTAAGTGAAAAACCTTGTTCAGTGCGGGTTGAGGAGATGTGTTGTATGGATAGAAATGATACGAGAATGATAAAATGGATGTGTAATGTGAGTCTTAAAGACAGGCTTAGATCTGATGACCTCAGAGGAAAATTAAATCTGGACAGTATAGGGAGATGTGTACAGAACAGGAAACTTTGTTGGTATGGTCAGGTTGAGAGAATGGATGAGAGTGATTGGGTTAGTAGGTGTAGAGCAGTTGAGGTAGCAAGGTCAGTTGGAAGGGGAAGGCCAAGGAAAACATGGGAGGAAGTGATGAGAATAGACTTGAGACAAGGAGGAATAAATAAGGACCTGGCCAGAGATAGGTTAATTTGGAAGTCAATTTCTTAAAGTGGTCCAACACATGCCGGCATGTAAAACTGACATTAAACTGCATATAATGATGATGATGATGATGATGATGATATGAATTTTGGAACAAAGCTGCTAGGTGTAAGGGTGGATAATGTGGGCTATATTTAGTTTATATTTAATTTTGTTTCATGTAAAAGAAAGGGAAACGGGGTGGACGCCCTTCGTGAAAATTCAGATACGTTAGATTTCTGTGAAATTTTAGGGACCAGACATCAATTAATAAATATTCCCAAAATTTTCAGTTTCTTTTAGGTATTTTACAGGGGTTTCAGGAGGTATAATATGGCCACATTCAAATATTTCAGATTTGCATTAAATTTGATCCATTGTCATTAGACACCAATTAAGCAAGATTCCCTGAATTTCAATTTCTTCTTAAGACCCCTTAAGCTTAAGCCTTAAATTTTAAACATTTTCTAGAATCAAAATCATGTAATGGATTTTGATAAAAATTAGAATAAGAATTCTAGACATAAAGTGTAGTATCATTATATCTTGATTTTAATTTTCGAAAGAGGACATAAAAATGGTGCAGAACTGTTTGGGGAATTAATTTTATTGGTATTCTTCTAGTGTGTGTGTGTATATATATATATATATATATATATATATATGATCTTGTCTACACCCCCCCCCCCCCGCCCGTCAACTCATACACCGTCCTTTTGCACAACGCTGATCTCTTAACCCTCCGTTTTCTTATCTCACGGCCAATTTGAAAAAGATTCAATAAACATGTCTCCCTTCCTCTTCATAATTTAAATTAAGTCCAGCCGCTACCAATGTTCGCCCCTCCTCCTTCCACAATTATTCTTATATCTCTCCCCCTACTTAATGATCTTATGATTTCAACCGCCATCATTTTCCACTCCTCATAATTTATCATTGTTTTCATAAGCGGCACCACGTTTTGTTTTAAGCATTCTGGTACTTGTGTTTGTTTTTCTTCAGACAATCATCCTGAGGAAGTCTTGAAATAAAGATGAAACGTTGATGAATACATAAATAATAGTTTCTGGTTTTCCTTTTTCAATTTCCATTATATATATATATATAGGGTGGGCAAAAATAAGGGTCCTATTTTTAAAAATTCATAACTTTTTTATTTATTGATTTTTTTTTTTTTATTTTTTTTTTTAGAATAAGTAAAGGACCCCTTCCGAAGCAAGCATGAGCCGTATTAGCCTTAAGGAACGTACCCTCATTTAGAAAACATTATTTTTGCTTAAAAAACTCAAAACAGTGTAAAAAACAATACTTTAGTTTTTGTAAGTTTTAAGAAGTGTTTTTCGGCTAAAATTTGTTTTGTTTATTTCAAAAAATCTCGGAAGGGTCAGTCTACACACACATAAAGTTTGGTGAGTTTAACTTTTATTTTGTGGAAGTTATTCAAATTCAAGTTATTCAAATTTAAAGATAGGACCCTTATTTTGGCCCACCCTGTATATAGTATGTCAGGTTGTATATGAAAAGAAATCAAATAAAGTGCTCGATCATATAAGAGAGCTAATATAATTTATTTAAATACTGTATATTACATTTTTCAGAAATGTACCGCGGTTTCATCCAAAAGGGCAGATTTAGACATCTTTAGTAAATCTATGTGCTCAGTGGAATCATCGGCATGCTGAAACGATTGTAGTCACGGCCCGATGGGAAATGGCGTCAACAATGACAGAAAACGGTGTATCTCTGAGGGGGTCCCCGAAAAAAAACCCGTGTGGAACAGTGATTAATTAAGATTTAAGTGTGTTTGATGTTAGTTCGTGTTTGAAAGGCCTTCATGTTATTCCCTCGAAAGGTTTATTTATTTATTTATTTATCTGTTCGTTTGTGGATTTGTAATTCTTATTGTTTTACGTAGTCTGAAAAAATATGAAAGGGGCGGCTTTGAAAAATGGCTATGTGATGAGTTAGATCCTTATGATAGCCCAGTTGGTTTTCATTACACCACAGAAGACACTCAAAATATCTTACATATAGTTTCAAAACTAACCCTTACAAGTGGAAAACTGATATTAGAGTATGTTTAAAAGGCTTAATTTCTTTGAAGCTACAAATGTCATAGTTTCATATATCTTTCCAAGTTGATAATTTTAAATAAGAAGACATTGTTGGCAATAATGGATACTCATAGATTGGATTTTATTCTAAAAATAAAAAAAATCTTATTAACATAATATTTTTTTAGCATAAAATAGTACTCAAATCTGAACACTTAAAACTTTCTGGCATGGTTTTTATTTGAACTTTTTTAATTTAATATTTATTGATTTATATTGTTTGTTTATTTGTTTGGGTTTGTGAAATTAGGGAGCTTTTTTGTAGCCATTTTTAGCTTTAAAGTTACGTATCGGATTAATTGTTCGATACTAGATCCAGAACATTAGGTAAGACACTCTCCTTGAGAAATTGGCCATCCCAAAACTTGATGTCCTAATAAGGGCAAACCGTCTTCGCTGGTTCGGGCATGTTGAAAGAAGCAAGGGGTATATCAGCACTTGCAGAGACCTAAGGCTGGACAGCAAAAAGAAAGCCGGGCGCCCTAGGAAGACATCGAAAGAAACTATCAGGCAAGACTGTAAACAGTCGCAAAAGGACACAGTCAACCCCCCCGCCATCGTGATCACTGGAGACTTAGCATAAGGACAGTCAGACAACGTCGAACTTCTTGTCAAAGGGAACATAGACAATAAACCTGGATAGTGAGTGAGTGAGTGATTAACCAGCGGAATACGCATCCCAGATCGGGCATTCTACTAAGGAGGAGGTAATGCCTGAGGGGATGGTATCATAACAAAAGAATAGATACCAAACTAAAGAAAGGAGGAGGTAATGCTTGGGAGGATGGTATCATAGCAGAATAGATACCAAACTAAAAAAGGAGAAGGTAATGCCTGAGGGGATGGTATTATAACAACAGAATAGATACCAAACTAAAAAAAGGAGGAGGTAATGCCTGGGAGGATGGTATCATAGCAGAATAGATACCAAACTAAAAAAGGAGAAGGTAATGCCTGGGAGGATGGTATTATAACAACAGAATAGATACCAAACTAAAGAAAGGAGGAGGTAATGCTTGGGAGGATGGTATCATAGCAGAATAGATACCAAACTAAAAAAGGAGAAGGTAATGCCTGGGAGGATGGTATTATAACAACAGAATAGATACCAAACTAAAAAAAGGAGGAGGTAATGCCTGGGAGGATGGTATCATAGCAGAATAGATACCAAACTAAAAAAGGAGAAGGTAATGCCTGGGAGGATGGTATTATAACAACAGAATAGATACCAAACTAAAAAAGGAGGAGGTAATGCCTGGGAGGATGGTATCATAGCAGAATAGATACCAAACTAAAAAAGGAGAAGGTAATGCCTGGGAGGATGGTATTATAACAACAGAATAGATACCAAACTAAAAAAAGGAGGAGGTAATGCCTGGGAGGATGGTATCATAGCAGAATAGATACCAAACTAAAAAAGGAGGCGGTAATGCCTGAGGGGATGGTATCATAACAAAAGAATAGATACCAAACTAAAAAAGGAGAAGGTAATGCCTGGGAGGATGGTATCATAACAACAGAATAGATACCAAACTAAAAAAAAGGAGGAGGTAATGCCTGGGAGGATAGTATCATAGCAGAATAGATACCAAACTAAAAAAGGAGAAGGTAATGCCTGGGAGGATGGTATTATAACAACAGAATAGATACCAAACTAAAAAAGGAGAAGGTAATGCCTGGGAGGATGGTATTATAACAACAGAATAGATACCAAACTAAAAAAAGGAGGAGGTAATGCCTGGGAGGATGGTATCATAGCAGAATAGATACCAAACTAAAAAAGGAGAAGGTAATGCCTGGGAGGATGGTATTATAACAACAGAATAGATACCAAACTAAAAAAGGAGGAGGTAATGCTTGGGAGGATGGTATCATAGCAGAATAGATACCAAACTAAAAAAGGAGAAGGTAATGCCTGGGAGGATGGTATTATAACAACAGAATAGATACCAAACTAAAAAAAGGAGGAGGTAATGCCTGGGAGGATAGTATCATAACGAACCAACATATACTACACTCCCTCTCCCAAAGAAGTAGGTGATGCCCGGGAGGATTGTCGCATGAAAACTGAACAGATCTTACATACCTCTCCCCTAAAGAGGAAGTAATGTGTGCGAAGATGGTAATATGACGAACAGACATATGCTACCCCCCCCCACTCCCCCCAAGAGTAGATAATGCCGAGGAGATGGATTCATAACGTAACAGATACTACACTACTTCCAACCTAAAATTGGAGGAGGTAATACCTGGGAGGATGATTTTTTTGAACATGACATTAAAAAAGCTTATTGACAGGTTGAAGAAGAATTGTAACTAAATTAACGGTTAAATAAATCTGATGTTGTTTTATTTTTTTTATTGAGCCGTAAAAAAAGAAAAAAAAAACGTATCGAATTTTTGGGTACAACTATAAATGACGCGCCAGATTTCCGTGACTTCGCGTCGACAACGATCGGGCAGGTCGCGGAAGCGCCCGAGCGCTGTCGGAATAATATCATTTTTTTTCTTTCTTTTATCTTTTAAAAACATTGACAACATTTTACTCCACCCTAAAAAAAAAAATAATTTTCACAAAAAAAAATAAATAAATAAATAATGGTTTTAATCTATGTATTTTTTCTTTGAATTTATCCATCTTATATTAGCGTCTGCCAGTTTGGATGCAGAGCTTGGCTATCGCTAAGAACGGGAGCCTTAACCCTAACGGGAACCCTAACCCATTTTTCTTTCTTTCTTTGTTTTATATTAGCAAGAAGAAAAAAAAGAAAGAAAAACAGCAAAACAAATGAAAAATAAAACATTGACAAAATCCCCCCCCTCTAATTTTTTTTTAATTTCTACACATTTGATTGAAAATGGTTCATTTGACCCCCATTTCTACAGTTTGTTCAGTTTTTATCTTTTTATCTATGTATTTTCTTTAAATTTATTCGTCTTATATTATCGTCTGCAAGTCTTCTATTAACGCTTGGCGTTTTCGTCTCGGCAACTCGTGGGCGCTTCCCCGACCTACCCGATCGTTGCCTACGCGAAGTCACGGAAATCCGACGCGTCATCTATAACAGCACCGTTTTTTGTTTGAAGCTGATAGTTTGAAAGGGTGGGGTGTTTTCTGTATCTGTAATATGAGGCATGGTAAATAAATCGAAAAAGCAGTCATTGTTAAGAAAAGTGTGAAAAATACAGGATAAGCAACACAAGCAGTTATTGTAAAAGGCTTTAATTCTTACAAACAAAAAAAAAACAAAACAAAGACAAACAAACAAAAAATTAGCATCAGATTTTGCAGAAGAAATTTTTTTAAGATGTATTTTTTTTTTACCCGATTTCACATTCTGAACAGAATTTTTTTTTCTGTTTTATTTTTCAAATTTTTTTTTTTTTTTTTTTTTAATTTATTTTTTTTTTTTTGGCATATTTTTTTTATTATTACAAATTTTCCAATCTTAGACAATACATCATATAGAAAGTGTTTGATGCTTGTACAGAAATAAAGAAATAGCCTAGCCTTTCCCCCTGAAACTTCTATGAAGCATTTCGTATATATATACATGGTAAAATAAAGGATAAAATAAATCCGACGGTATGAATTAAAAAGAAAAAGCGGAAGACCTAAAAACTCAACGTTTCGCCTAATTGTTGTGTGGGCTTTATCAAGAACGAAAAAGCTATAAGTGGAAAAAAAAACCGAGAAGATCCGTAATTTTGCGGAAAATATATACAGTGATAGGGTATGATAAATTTAAATCTATGTAGAGAGGGAACATATACAAATATATATATATATATATATATTCTCTCTTATCTCTTTTCCTTTTGCTAATACGACATCTATGTTTATTTTATATATATATATTTTGAGTACATAATATATATATATATATATATATATATATATATATATATATTTTGAGTACATAATATATGTATATAATATATAGATATGCATGTTTTTTTTAAATTTTATTTTATATATATTTTTTTAAATTTTTCATTTATTTATATATATATACATATATATAGAAATTGAAAAAAGGAAAAGCAAAAAATATTATTTATGCATTCATCAACGTTTCGTCTTTATTTCAAGACTTCATCAGGATGATTGTCTGAAGAAAATAACACACAAGTGCAAAATGTTTGAAACAAAGGTGGTGACAGTAGTAGACCTAAACCGCCACCCCCCCCACACACACTTTCTACTGTTAACTCAATTTCCCACTGCTACCATCTATTTGTATCTCATGATTTATTTTTTCATAAGCGGCCCTTTAAGGTCCACTCCTGCCACCGCCACCTCTGTTTCAAACATTTTGTAACTTGTGTGTTATTTTCTGCAGACAATCATCCTGAGGAAGTCTTGAAATAAAGACGAAACGTTGATGAATACATAATATTTTTTGGTTTTCCTTTTTCTATTTCCATTACGTCGGAACAATATTTCTATTCTTTATCATATATATATATAGTCTCGGAAGTTTCTCAACCATTAAAACTATATAAAAAAATTAAAAAAAAAATTATATAAAAAAACAAAAAAAAACTTATAGTCTCAAGTCTTCCAGTGGAAAATCACTCATGTAAGTCAATTTATTTTTTACAGTTATTATATTAGTTAGTTTCTAACACTATTTTAAGGGATCATCAGTTGTTTACCATGAAAAACTGTTCATATATATATATATATATATATATATATATATATATATTACACTTCTTGATTGGTTAATTAGTTTGAGTGAATCCTATGCATAGGTATGAGCATATATTTATATATTTCTAACTTTATATATATATACTTTTATGATATTTCACCCCAAACAAGGCAGGACGCCACTGTAGACGTAAGGGGCTACTGAGAATTAGGGAGTAGGTTTAGGGTGTCATTCTAAGTTGGGAGCTGTACAGCGAGATGTCTGTTTACATCAGTTTTAAACCTCTGCATGTCGGTACTGTCGGGGAAACAGGGAGCAGCAAGGGAGTTCCAGAGGCCAGCAGCACGAGGAAAGAACAGCACGAGGAAAGAAGCTATTCGAGTAGAAAGCTCTCCGGCATCTGGGGACCTCCACAGTGAATGGATGGGATTTTGCTTATTGTCTAGTGAATTTACGTCGAGGGGGCACCAGAATAGCCAGTTCATCATTATATATATATATATATATATATATATATATGTATGTATGTGCATATTTGTATATCTTTTCTCTTTATGTAGATTTATATTTATTATACCCTATCACTATATATATTCCTCCAAATTACAGATATTCTCGTTTTTTGCCACTAAAAGTGGCAAAAAACGAGAATATCTGTAATTTTTTTGCTTTTTTGCTCTTGATAAAGCCCATGCAATAGTTGGGCGAAACGTTTAGTTTCAGATTTTTCGCTTTTCCTTTTTAATTGATATATATATATATATATATATATTATATGAATTGAAGAAAAAAAATGACGTTTCTTGGTTTTCTCAAAACTCTCTCTCTCTCTCTATATATATATATATATAAGGTATTAACTTCTTTTCCTGTTTAAAATAATTGTTATTTTTTAATTTTTTATTTCTTCATACGATCGTTTACGATTACCTCATTATCATATTTGTCGCTTCATAATCACAATTGAGCTTTCAACCCATTCTCAGTTTGAGCCGTAAGAACCAAAACGATATTATTTATATTTCTCAAGATCACATGTATAGTGGGATGAAAGCTCAATAGTTTTAACTATTTATATCAGAGCAAATATATACAAGAGCTCGAATATAATCAGAGATTTTTTTTTTTTTTTGCTTAAAAAAAACTTTTTTATTTACATATTTCAAAACTGACGTTCCGTTCATATTCAATCATATTTGTCCTTGTTTATCAGAAAAACCAAGAACAATAACCGACTGATAAGTCCAATTCAATTTCTTTGATCAACAAGGACAAATATGATTCAATATGGACGAAACAGCAGTTTGGGTATATATATATATATATATATATATATATATATATATATATATATATATATATATATATTAGTGTTATAATGGAATAATTCCAGGAAGAAATCCGGGTAAGAGAGCTCAATGTGGTAAACAGAGCAATAATAACGTAAAATATAATAACACGAAATTACATGATTGTCGATGCAATAATTTATTTCAGTTTTCTATCAGTCTCAAAAATGTAATTGTCAAGTTGGATGCTTGAATAAAACCGCAAGGTTAAAATAAATTATTGCATCGACAATCATGTAATTTCGTGTTATTATATTTTACGTTATATATATATATATATATATATATATATATATATATATATATATATATATATATGCATGTTTGGTTAAACAGTAGCGACAGATTCTGTTTATTTATTTTTTGATTCGTTTTTTCGATTCGTCGCACGACCGATTTGGTATTGTCGTCCATGTTGTGTAAAAAAAAGAAATCGCCATATTTTCGCGAACGTTTTATTAAGACGACGTTTTAAAAAAACATTTCAAAACCACTTCAACAACACTTCAACATACCTTCGCCCCCCCCCCCCCCTCATAACGAGCATGGTTGATACTAGGTTTATTTACTTGAATAAACAACGCTTCCATTATGGGGAGACGAATACTGCAATATGAGATCCCAAGAATGGCTGTGTTCTTAGTTAAAATATTCCTGAATTCATTTTTTGGGATGCTATGTGTTATCAAGTGTTGGTAGATGGAACTTTGAGGAACTTAATGAATTCACCCATCTTTAATTTTGCATACTCATTCATCCGCCTGACGATGACCGATGTCGGTCGAAAACGTTCGCGAAAATATGGCGATTTTTTGTACAACATGGACGACAATACCAAATCGGTCGTGCGACGAATCAAAAAATAAATAAACAGAAGCTGCCGCTACTGTTTAACCAAACATGCATAAGAGAAGGAATGCTGCCTAATTACACACACACACATATATATATATATATATATATATATATATATATATATGATAGACTACTTCCGTTCTGATCCTGTCCAATTTCCTAATAAATCTGCTTGTTTCAGGCGGGAACTGGCCGATGAATCTGCCATAATCGTTTTTTGACCCGAGTACTTTCCGATCCCTCAGGATCCATCATCAGGGGTGGTTTAGTGTTATCAGCAATGGTCACATTGTTAAACAAAAACAAAAAAAAAATCACCCCATAAATATGTTTAACATCGTTTACATTATTAAAAAATCTCTTCCCATTATCTAAACGTTCTTCCTGCTTTTTTTCACGAATAAACATCCACCACCCCGCATTCCACAAACTACCCTACCACCCACCATAACATTCCTCCTTACTTCCTTTTCCTCTCACTTGCTAGTAAGCACCTTTTTCTTTACATAACCCTAACCCATCAAAACACAGCCACCATCCAATCATCCTTAATCACACACCCAACATCCCCCTTACCACCAAACCTACTTCCTCTCTCACCCTAACTTTGCATACCCTGCATTTGGGCTTTCATTTCTCCTATCACTGCTCCAAACTTTATGTATATCTGCTTAGACTGTTCAATAAATGCTATTCTTGACAAAGTTTCATAAATGAAATGTGTTAATTCGTTTTGTTCTATATAGTTTGTTCTTCACTTATTACCCTCATTCCTGTTTATAGTTATCTATTATATAAAGGCGAAGTGTCTGTGTGTATGTTTGTATGTGTGTAAAAGGCTCCCAAGATACTTGACAGACCGCCATAAAGTTGATATTTTCTGAATCGGCCAGCTTCCGGTGGCATAACATCCAACATTTGGAAAAACAAAACAAATTTCTTCGTATAGAAATGATCCAAAACGTGTTATAGGGGAGGTCCCTAAATTTCGTCGCCTTTTGGCGAAGGTACGATCTACGCATGCGTGCACGCATTCAACGCATATCAGCTTCAGACTTCGTTTAAGTGACCTATTTTTCGAGATATTTTATACTCGCTTCCGTGGTCCTGTGGGTATTGACGAAGGTCCAAGATCTAAAGGTTTAGTGTTCAATCCCAGTTGACTCTCAGAATTTCTCTTTTCAACGGTGACCTAAATATGCATCGAAGGAGGGGGGGGAGACAGGGTTAGTACTTACTTTTGCCCCGGGCAGCGGGGAGAGGGGGGGTGAGGGAAGGGTGAGGAGAGGGAGCGGGAAGACAGTGGGGCAAGCGGATTAGGGAGCAAGCGGATTAGGGAGCGACCGGGGAAGACACACTTTTGTGTGCAAAGGTGGGGGGGGGGTGAAGGTAGATAGTGGGGGCGACGGAGGGGGTGGGGGAGGTGGATCGACCATCGGGTTAGGGAATAAGGGGGCGACCGGGGAAAACAGAGATAATTACACAGAGAGGGAGGGAAACGGGGGGGGGGGGGGGGGGGAAACACCCGGACAAAGCCGGGTACCCCTGCTAGTCTTCTATATATAAAAGTCAATGTTTGTTAGTGTGTTATAGAAATTGCTATGTTAACAGAACAATCAAATAAGGGTTACATTTTTCACACAATCTAAAAGACACCATTGAAATTTTCCTTCTGATTCCATATGTGAATGTAACCTTTTCAATCTTTTTTTAATTTTTTTTTTTTTAACATGGTTCACCCCAAACAAGGCAGGCCGCCACTGTAAACGTAAGGGGCTACTGAGAAAAAAGAAAAGAGGAGAAGGTTGGGGGGGGGGGGGTCAGCCTAAATTGGGATCTGGGCAGTGAGATGTTTGTTTACATTAGTTTTAAACTTCTGCATGTCAGTACTGTCAGGGAAACAGGGGGCAGGAAAGGGAGTTCCAGAGGCCAGCAGCACGAGGAAAGAAGCTATTTGAGTAGAAGGCTCTCCGGCATCTGGGGACCTCCACAGTGAATGAATGAGATTTACTTGATTGTCGAGTTAGTCTAGTGAATTTACGGCGAGGGGGCACCAGAGTAGCCAATTCATCGGAGCATAATCCATTGAAGTATTTGTAAAACAAACACAAGGACGCTACATTGCGGCGATGGGACAGGGACTGGAGCTTGGCTGACAGTGAGGGACCTATTCGGTTGGCGACTCTTTTTTGAACCTTGTCAAGGAGGGAGAGACTAGTAGATGATGCACCAGCTCAGATGTGACAACAATACTCCATACATGGGCGAATGGTGGCTTTGTAGAGATACAGGATAATGTCAGGTGTGAGGAGTTTACTAGCACGGTAGAGGGAGCCAACCTTCTTTGCAGCAGCCTTGGCAATGTCTTCAATGTATTTGTTCCAATTCATGTTACCTGTGAAGGTTAGGCCGAGGAGTTTGAATGATGAACTATCTATTTAAAATTCATACCGTACCTCTGTACATATAAAGTGCTCAATATCTTTTCAGATTGAGCTCTATAGCAAATAATGAATTTGACTTCTGTTCATTCAATAATAAATGTTTAGTTATTTTTGCTTCATTTTATATTTCTAAATTCCTTTTACATTTGAAAACGTGTTTGAATAACATTAGACAGTGTCAGGCTAAACTCGTTCCCTGCAGCTGCTAGCATAGTTGGGATACACTACAATCTACAATTAAAGTAAAGCCAGTCAGTTTGTTGACTTTGGTCACTCATAGCTCCCATCCATTTTCTTTAGTTGAGCATTGGTCCATGTTGTTTAGAATAATAAAATGATATAATTTCTTTGCAAATATACTTTATCCTGCTAGGGAGATTTTCCGGAAGGAAGCAATCTTTTTATAAAAAATCATAATAATATAAGGAAGAAAAAATAAAGTTTTCATTACATACCATTGAAACATTGAGTCTCACTATAGCGATGACACAATATGTTCCAAAACTCTTCATAAACAATTTTTAGAGATTTTTAAAAACTTGTTTATGATAAATTTATTAGACTTATATTGAAGGAAAGAAAAGTTTATCCGAGTTTTCAGAAGAAAATATTCTGGTAGTTGGAGGTTTCTATACATGGGGGCCCCTATTATTTTTGATTTTAGGGAGGTTTCTATACATGGGGGCCCCTATTATTTTTTTTTTTTGAAGAGATTTCTATACATGAGGCTCCTATTTTTTTTTAATTTGGAAGAGGTTTCTATACATGGGCCCCTATTATTTTTTGATTTTGGAGAGGTTTCTATACATGAGGCCTCTATTATTTTTCCTTTTTTTTTGGGGGGGGGGTCTATACATGAGGCTCCTATTATTTTTTATTTTGGAGAGGTTTTTATACATGGGACCCTGTTATTTTTGATTTTGGGAAGGTTTCTATACATGAGGCCCCTATTATTTTTTATTTTAGGGAGGTTTCTATACATGAAGCTCCTATTATTTTTAATTTGGGAGAGGTTTCTATACATGGGGCCATGTTATTTTTTATTTTAGGGAGGTTTCTATACATGGGCCCCTATTATTTTTTTGATTTTGGGGAGGTTTCTATACATGAGGCCCCTATTATTTTTCTTTGGGGGGGGTTTCTATACATGAGGCTCCTATTATTTTTAATTTGGGGGAGGTTTCTATACATGAGGCCCTATTATTTTTTATTTGGGGAGATTTTTCTATATATGAGGTTCCTATTATTTTTAATTTGGGGGAGGTTTCTATACATGGGGCCCTATTATTTTTTTTATTTGGGGGGAGGTTTCTATACATGGGGCCCTATTATTTTTTTTATTTGGGGGGAGGTTTCTATACATGGGGCCCTATTATTTTTTTTATTTGGGGGGAGGTTTCTATACATGGGGCCCTTTTATATTTTATTTGGGGGAAGTTTCTATACATAGGACCCTATTATTTTTGATTTTGGGGAGGTTTCTATACATGGGGCCATATTTTTGATTTTAGGGAGGTTTCTATACATAGAGCCCTATTATTTTTGATTTTAAGGAGGTTTCCATACATGGGGCCCTATTATTTTTGATTTTAGGGAGGTTTCCATACATGGGGCCCTATTATTTTTTTATTTCCACTACTGGGTTTTCCTTTCTTACTTTTCTAGTTTTTAATTTCAATTTTGATTATGTAATTAAAATTTTTGTGCACTTCATTTTTTGAATTCCAAGGTTACTGTATCTATGCTTACATTTACATCAGTAGATCCCCCACACACACACACATTATATATATATATATATATATATATATATATATAGTCTTGGAAGTTTTTGCAACCATTAAAATTATATGGAAAAAAAACAAGAAAAACCGCTTTTAGTCCCAAGTCCTTCGTTGGAAAATTACTTTTCTTGTGAGTCAATTAACTTTTTACAGTCACTATATTAGTTTGCTTCCAAGAATGTATGCTAATCCTAACATTATTTGAGGGATCATCAGTTGTTTACTATGAAAAACTGTTTTGGGAATTATATTTCAGTCTACTTTTTGTGTTTTAAGCGTAAAGCAGCAGCAGCAGCAATAATGAAAGCAAAAATAAAGTAAAAAAAAAAATGGAAAGATCCAGGAAGTCCACGACTGTTTCGATTCTTTTTTGTTATACTATCTTCCATGGGAGGCTCCCACAGTCTCCCGATTCAAAAGAGATGCATAGAATTACTTGTTTGTTGTTTTTTCAAATGAGCCCTAGGTCATAGTAACTGGAAGTCACACACACATTATATATACAGGGTGGGCCAAAATAAGGGTCCTATCTTTAAATTTGAATAACTTCCACAAAATAAAAGTTAAACTCACCAAACTTTATGTGTGTGTAGACTGACCCTTCCGAGATTTTTTGAAATAAACAAAACAAATTTTAGCCGAAAAACACTTCTTAAAACTTACAAAAACTAAAGTATTGTTTTTTACACTGTTTTGAGTTTTTTAAGCAAAAATAATGTTTTCTAAATGAGGGTACGTTCCTTAGGGCTAATACGGTTCATGCTTGCTTCGGAAGGGGTCCTTTACTTATTCTAAAAAAAAAATTAAAAAAAAAAAAAAAATCAATAAATAAAAAAGTTATGAATTTTTAAAAATAGGACCCTTATTTTTGCCCACCCTGTATATATATATATATATATATATATATATATATATATATATAATCATATAGAAAGAAAAAATTCACATACACATTGTAACTGTCGGCATTTATAATTTATTTCGACCTCCTGGCCTCTTCAGAATGCTAACAGGACATCTACATATTGGAAATGACAGGAAAAAGAAATATTCATCAGCTAAATTATCGACGTATCTTAATAAAAAGTTTTAAATTTTATTTCTCGTTCCAACTGGAGATACATATTAGCTGACCTCTTTATATTTCCCTCCCCTTCTTTTTTTGATGATTTTAACTTAAGTGTGTTGCTTGTCCCTCTTTTTTATCCCCCCTCTCTCTGACTAGGCGATCCCTTTTTGGCTGGGGAATATTTTATTTTCCATTATTTCCAATATGTAGCATTCTGAAGAGGCCAGGAGGTCGAAATAAATTATAATGCCGACAGTTATAATGTGTATGTGAATTTTTTCTTTTTATATTCTATTCTTGTTCTGTTTTCTACATTGAGCTCTCTTACTCGGATTTCTTACCAAAATTATTCACTTTAACACAGACATACATACATACATACATACATACATACATACATACATATACAGGGTGGGCAAAAATAAGGGTCCTAGTTTTAAAAATTCGTAACTTTTTTATTTATTGATTTAAAAAAAAATTTTTTTTTTTAGAATAAGTAAAGGACCCCTTCCGAAGCAAGCATGAGCCGTATTAGCCCTAAGGAACGTACCCTCATTTAGAAAACATTATTTTTGCTTAAAAAACTCAAAACAGTGTAAAAAACAATACTTTAGTTTTTGTAAGTTTTAAGAAGTGTTTTTCGGCTAAAATTTGTTTTGTTTATTTCAAAAAATCTCGGAAGGGTCAGTCTACACACACAAAGTTTGGTGAGTTTAACTTTTATTTTGTGGAAGTTATTCAAATTTAAAGATAGGACCCTTATTTTGGCCCACCCTGTATATATATATATATATATATATATTATAATTAACAGACATACATACATACATACATATATATATATACATATATATATATATATACTAGAGATGAAAGATGAGAGTAATTATGTGTCAAAGAGTATCCCACATGACAGCCCCATATGTAAATTTTGATGTTCTAATAAATATTGTATCTTTACAACTTTTTATTCTCATCTTTCATCTCTAGAATTGATTGCTCTATTCAATATATTGAGCTTTATATTATCACGATCGATTATTATTAAACGATAATTCAATTATCTTTAATTTAATTCAACATTTAAATATCATATACATACATATATATATATATATATAATATACATACATATAATTAAATAAACATTGGTGTCAGCCCAATGTTTATTTAATTTTATAAAAGCTCTACTTTGTATTAAGCACTTTTGAAAAAATATTGGTTTTGTGTTCATTGTGTAAATATATTTGCATTTAAATAATATATATATATATATATATATATATATATATATATATATATAATCAAATATGCATCATCATCATCATCACTGTTTTAACGTCGCTTTTACACACTAACATGCATTGACAGTTTTAAGAAAGTGACTTCTAAACTATCCCTTTTCACACAACGCCATTTTTATCACTTTCTTCCATGTTTTCCTCGGCCACCCCCTGTGAACTGGACCTGCTACTTCTACTGTTCTACATCTACTGACCCAATAACATATCTTTCAATGTGACCATACCATCAAAGGCTCCTGTTCTAACACCCAAAAGGGCAGGTGAAGTGCTCTTTAGCCTTGATAGGCAATCACCTAGAGATGGTGTATCGATAAAAGCACTGGTCCCCATCACCTCACTAAAGTGAGTCGACTTATAGAAGCTAGCCTCAATTAAAAAGAAAACGCATCGAACAGAGACCGGATTTCTTTAACCCTTAAATGCTTCTTTGTTTCAAATACGACCGGTTCCAACAAAATGCCTATTTAATATAATATTCAACGAAAATGTGTAAAACTGCAACTTGTTTCACATCTGCAACGAAGCCTGTTGGCAAGTGTGAGTAGGTATTTGTATGATGTTGCATCGGCACACCCGCTAAATAGGTAATCAGTATCTTCGATGTCACGGGCGAGTGTCATTGTTGTGGTCATCTGCCTAATTCAAGAGCCCAAACATATAAATCTGGTCATTATAATGGTAAATAAAATTTATTTTATGATTCTCTAGTGTTTTATGATTATTTAGATGCATATATTGTAGTGTTTTGTTATGCATGTAAAATTTTATGCCATTTGTTGCACATTTGAAACATCATTTATTTTTGTTCAATAAATTTTTTTTTTCCCCAAAATCATTTATACTACTTTATATTACCCCTATTAAACGTTTTTTCACTTGATAAAACCTTTTCAGACCAATATAAAAAAATAAAGAATTTAAGGGTTAAAATCTCACTGCTCGTAGTTAAAAATATCATAAAAAAAGTAAAGATCCAGGAAGTCGTCAACTGCTTCGGTCATTTTTGTTTAACTACGTCTTCCATCGGTCAGCAGATTCAGTAAAACATGTTTTTTTGTAAGAAAGCAGAAAAATCTGCTCACAAAAACGGAAACTTTCTAAAAAATTTTAATCCGAGACGCAGTGGGACTAAATCTTCCTGGATCTTGGTGATTGTCAATTTTGCAAAGAAAAGAAAAATTATTAAAAATTAAAAATATATATACATAAAAGAAGGTAGTAAATAAAGTAAAGCCAGTCAGTTTGTTGATTTTGGTCATTATTATTATTATTTTTTCTATTATTATTTGTTTGTTATGCCTCCTTGGGCATCTCCCCTTTAACTATCTTCTCAATTCAACTGTTAAAAAACATTTTTTTAAATATTAAACTCTTAGTACAGTATCGATATCCAGATCACATTCTGTTAAATATTTCATTTGACAACTCCCAAAAGTGCCCCCTCAATTTCTCCCTCCTACTACTTTATCTGAATTCATCCAACCTCATCGTAAACTGATCCACGCTATTAATAGTTTCTGTTCTACAAAATAAGTATTTGATCTGAACTTGCCATTTTCTTTTGTTGAGCAGTGATCCATGTTGTTTAGAACAATAAAATGTACTTCGATTTAATTTCTTTGCAAATATACTTTATCCTTCTTGGAATATTTTCCAGAAGGAAGCCATTTTTGCTCTCAGCAGCCAATGTAAATTCAAATGGACACCATTTTTGCTCTCAGCAGCCAATGTAAATTCAAATGGACACCATTTTTGCTCTCAGCAGCAAATTTAAATGGAAATGGACACCATTTTTGCTCTCAGCAGCCAATGTAAATTCAAATGGACACCATTTTTGCTCTCAGCAGCAAATTTAAATGGAAATGGACACCATTTTTGCTCTCAGCAGCCAATGTAAATTCAAATGGACACCATTTTTGCTCTCAGCAGCAAATTTAAATGGAAATGAACACCATTTTTGCTCTCAGCAGCAAATGTAAATTCAAATGGACACCATTTTTGCTCTCAGCAGCAAATTTAAATGGACATGGACACCATTTTTGCTCTCAGCATCAAATGTAAAGTAAAATGGACACCATTTTTGCTCTCAGCAGCCAATGTAAATTCAAATGGACACCATTTTTGCTCTCAGCAGCCAATGTAAATTCAAATGGACACCATTTTTGCTCTCAGCAGCCAATGTAAATTCAAATGGACACCATTTTTGCTCTCAGCAGCCAATGTAAATTCAAATGGACACCATTTTTGCTCTCAGCAGCAAATTTAAATTCAAATGGTCACCATTTTTGCTCTCAGCAGCCAATGTAAATTCAAATGGACACCATTTTTGCTCTCAGCAGCAAATTTAAATGGAAATGGACACCATTTTTGCTCTCAGCAGCCAATGTAAATTCAAATGGACACCATTTTTGCTCTCAGCAGCAAATTTAAATGGAAATGGACACCATTTTTGCTCTCAGCAGCCAATGTAAATTCAAATGGACACCATTTTTGCTCTCAGCAGCCAATGTAAATTCAAATGGACACCATTTTTGCTCTCAGCAGCAAATTTAAATTCAAATGGACACCATTTTTGCTCTCAGCAGCCAATGTAAATTCGAATGGACACCATTTTTGCTCTCAGCAGCCAATGTAAATTCAAATGGACACCATTTTTGCTCTCAGCAGCAAATGTAAAGTAAAATGGACACCATTTTTGCTCTCAGCAGCAAATTTAAATGGAAATGGACACCATTTTTGCTCTCAGCAGCAAATGTAAATTCAAATGGACACCATTTTTTGCCATTAGCAGCAAATTTTAGCACTAATAGTAAATAGTCATATATGTAATATAAAGTTTGTGTTCAATATATATAAAATTATAACATTTTAAGTATTTGTCGACAACTCTTTAAGCCTCAAAATTTTACGACATAATCTCTATATTAATAAAATCATGAAACAATGTCACATGTCAGTGTGTGTGTTTCTTGCATCCACATCACTTTGATAATGACACATTTGATTTTTTATTTACTATTAATCAAATATTTATTGAAATAAAAAATGTAAAAGTATAAAATAAAAAAAACTTTTTAAAAATATTTCAATTATGAAATTAAATGCATCAGGATGCATTTCGGTTTCTTCGTAAACAAGTCAGCCATTTTAATCTTTTGTTAACAGCCGAAAAAAAGAATGAATTTACTTTGTAACCTTTCAAATTTTTTTTTTAAAGGAATTTGGAAGCATTTAAACTGTCGAATAGAAAGTCATTCAAACTGTCTAAAGAATTTTTAGCAAATCCTCATTGTAAGTTTTTGAAGCTATTTACATGGAACTGTTTTATAAATAGAGATTAAAACATTACCTTCATGGCAAAATTAGAGCTTTATAACAATCTGGGTCAATTAATTTAATGACCAAATGATACCGTGATGAATTTAATTTTCAAAATCCTATTTTAAAAAAAATTATAATTTGGTAAAAACAACAACAAACGAATCTATGCATATAGGAAACGAAACAAATATATATATATATATATATATATATATATATACATATATACATACATACTTAGACAGCAAGTCATTATCCAAGCAAGTGTTGTTGAACGTCATGAAACTTTCTCGTTTGTAAATATTCTGGTTCCAGGTGGCAATCCATAGAGTATTTCCCCGATTGTTCTTAATTCGGCCATTTGTTTTTTTTTTCGAGCGCTTTCGACTTTCTTAGTCGTCTTCAAGATTAGGAAAAAAAAAAAAAAAAAAAAAAAAATGGCCGAATTAAGAACAATTGGGGAAATATTCTACGGATTGCCACCTGAAACCAGAAGGATAGCTCAACGGTTTGAGAACGTCACAAAGAAGATTTACAAACGAGAAAGTTCCATGACGTTTAACAACGCATGCTTGGATATATATATATGTATGCATGTATGTATGTATGTATGTATAGCAATAGTTACTTGGGGCAATTTTTGTCATGTATTTTCTAGCAATACTCTGGGTGCTTGTTTACACTCCCCAGTAAATATATTACTTACAAAAAAAAAAAAAATCAAATTTTTAGGAATACTTCCGTGTTATATTGAAAGAAAAAAAGACACTGTTACCAAATTTTACGGAAAACAATCCAGTAGTTATTTTTTTTATTATTAAAGATATTTAATTTTTTCATTTGAATGAGTTTTGTTACTTAATAAATTTACTTAATAAATATCAAGAAACGCGACACCTTGCGAGATAAAAAGGTACTTATATTTAACAAAATGGCGTCTCTCAACTAAAAAATTCGGCAAATAAAATAACTGAATTTCTCAAATGATAATAATAAAAAAAAAAATACTGGATTATTTATCATAAATTTTGGCTACCGCTCTTTTTTTTTTTTTGCAATCATACGTAAGTATTTCGAAAAGAATTTCCCCAAATTTGATTTTTAAGTACCATATTGACCAGGGAGTTTTATGAAAAGAAGCGCCCAATTCTGAATTAAACCGAATGTTCATTTGAAACAAAAACTGTATAAAAATTACATTGGAATGTTCTACGTTTGAGGTTTACGTTTTAATACAAAGATACGTGTCAGGCAGATACATAAGTGACCTATAATATTTTGAAATATTTTTGTATTTACAGGGAGATAACTCTTTGTACCCAAGAGACATTTTTAAAGTGTAATTGATCTGCCCTTGCATTGACCAGACGACAACAAAACAGGAAAATTCAGTGGAGGACGCTACCGAAATTGGCTCAGTGACAGACAATGACATCCTTCTCATTTCATAGTAACTCTTCCAGTTGTAAAATTGGAATAAGAATGAACAAAAATAAATGACAAGGGACGGTAAGTCTCGTATCAATTCATTTATATTTCAAAAAATTTAAATATAAAGACAGTAAATTGTAAAATTGGTGGGCTTACTGCTAATTATTAAAAGGTTTAAAGGTCCGGACGATTGCGGCCAATGCAGTGTACGAACTCATACAGGTTACCCGGAAGTAAATTAAACTATATTCGGTGGCTTTATATGGATAAATAAATCCATCTAGAAAATCCCAGTTTAAAGGGAGATAACTCTTTGCACTCTAAAATTATCTTCCGTGGCCAAGAAACATTTTGGAGCATGATTGATCTGCCCTTGAGGCAAGATTATCCACTCCTACATAGATCAGACAATCATAACAAAAAGGAAAATTCAAAATGGTAGATGCTACCGGAATCAAGTTAGCGACAGACAATTAGTCACTCCTCATTCATAGTAATTCCTTCAGTTATAAAATCTTTACATAATTCATTTTATATTGTTGATCTCCATACAATCGTTTTCATCCATTTATTTCTTCCTATTTATTATTATTGATCTTCATACAATCGTTTTCATCCATTTATTTCTTCCTATTTATTATTATTAATCTATATAGAATCGTTTTCATCCATTTATTTCTTCCTATTTATTATTATTGATCTATATAGAATCGTTTTCATCCATTTATTTCTGCATATTTATTATTATTGATCTATATAGAATCGTTTTCATCCATTTATTTCTTCATATTTATTATTATTGATCAATATAGAATCGTTTTCATCCATTTATTCATATTATTGATCTATATAGAATCGTTTTCATCCATTTATTTCTTCCTATTTATTATTATTGATCTATAAAGATTCGTGTTCATCCATTTATTTCTTCATATTTATTATTATTGATCTTCATACAATCGTTTTCATCCATTTATTTCTTCCTATTTATTATTATTAATCTATATAGAATCGTTTTCATCCATTTATTTCTTCCTATTTATTATTATTGATCTATATAGAATCGTTTTCATCCATTTATTTCTGCATATTTATTATTATTGATCTATATAGAATCGTTTTCATCCATTTATTTCTTCATATTTATTATTATTGATCAATATAGAATCGTTTTCATCCATTTCTTCATATTATTGATCTATATAGAATCGTTTTCATCCATTTATTTCTTCCTATTTATTATTATTGATCTATATAGAATCGTTTTCATCCATTTATTTCTTCATATTTGTGTCTCACCACTCACACTTCACAACAACGATCATCTATAAAAACTTCTAACACTGCATATCTGTACTTTAACTTCTGATGATAAGTAATGTTTTCCTTGTTTACAAACCTGCTGAATGTTAAGTTGATTGTCATTTACGTGATAGTAACTCTTATTATTCATTCTAATCCCCATAAATCATTTGATAGGCACACTTAAAAAAATAAAAATAAAAAGATTCCCGGGGAAATGCCAAGTAGATAAGCTAGTCTGCTATAATATAAAGAGCAGTTGTGTGTGTGTGTGTGTCCGGCTAAAACAACAACAACAAAAAATCGACAAAACAAAACCCCACAAAGTTAGTATTTTCTTGATCGGCGCGGGTAAATAAAATCTAAAATGTAGAAAAAAATTATTCATTCTTTAATCCTAAAACTGGCGCAGATTCGGAATTATTTTATAGATTTTTATAATTTATGTACAAATTAATTTTTGTGCACGCAAAAATTAATTTGTAAATTAATTATAAAAATCTGTATACAATAAATTAATTTATAAATTAATTAAAAAAAAAAAAAAATGTATATATATATATATTTTTTTTTTGGTACAGAAAAATTAGTACAACATTAGTACTGTCGGTTTTAAGCTCAGAAGGACTTAGCCATCTGGCTCTCTTCAGCTTATGTTGTCATCTGTTTAAGAGAACCGGATGACTAAGTCCTTCCGAACTTGAAACCGACAGTACTAATGTTGTACTAATTTTTCTGTACCAAATAATAAATAAATATTACACTCTTAATTTTAATTCTCAATTAATCGAGCACTCTGCTGGGATTTTTCCTATTGTATTACAAAAGAAGTTTATATATATTATATATATATATATAAAATAAGATATTATAGCAGCAAGTTCTTACAGGAAATTTTGTTAGAGATGACAGACAAGTGTGTGTGTTTGTATGTATCTATCTATCTATGTCCGGCTAAAACTAAAAAAAAAAACGACAAAAACAAACACCTACAAAGTTAGTATTTTCTTAATCGGCGTTGCCCCGGGTAAATAAAATCTAAGTAAGATATATTACAGTAAATTTTGTTAAAGATGGCAGACATGAATCAGTGGAAGTGTTGCCGTATAAGTGCTTCATACTTTTTCAAACGAGGGAAGCTTTTGGCGTATGCCATGCAAGAACTGGGCAATATTCCATAGATCACTATGACACTAGATCACTATGCACAGAAACACATCTTTGTCATAGTTCCGCGATAAGAATACCCCAAATTTAATGTACAAAATGACAAAGTCTTCGCACGTTTGATCCAGAAATAGAAAGGATTATATGTTAACTTGAGAATCACATTTACAAAATTGATCCGAAAGAAGATATTGTAATAACTCTGGTTATTTTCAAGGAGTTAATCCCCTTATGCCAATTTATTCCATGAAAATAACTCTGGTTATTTTTATGGAGTTAATCCCCTTATGCCAATTTATTCCTCGAGAAATCTATATAAAGGAAAGTTGTCTGTGTGTATGTGTGTGTGTGTGTGTGTATGTTCAGAGAGAGGAATGGGCTGGGCTGGGCTGGGAAAAGAAGAACGAGGAGGTGGGGAGAGGGAAGGGGAAAACGAGGGAAGAGGAAGGAGAGAAAGACAGAGAAGAGATAGAAGTTTTAATAGAACTATGTTACACTTTGGCTCCGGGTAGCCCTGCTAGTTAAATATAAAATATATCACATTCGTTACTTTCTGTTATTTTATAAATCGGGGGACTTATGTTTTGAGGCATGTCCGTCCGTCCGTCCGTCCAGATTTTTCTCCGCAACCATCTATTGAATTTCTCTGAAATTTTGCATGAAGTTGTAACTTTGGTCAGGTTAGAAAGTGACATTCTCCGGTTTTTGAAAAAAAATCTGGTTAGCCCCCCCCCCCCCCCCCAGGGGGTCAAAAGGCCCCGAAATGGCAAAAAAAAAATGACATTTTTTGCCCCATAACTTTTCATCCATCAATTCAATTTCTCTGAAACTTGACCAAAATGTGGAGGCAATTGTTCCTAATAGAAAATAAGTATCGCTGACCTTGGAAAAAATCTGGTTCGCGCCCCCAGTGGGTCAAAAGCCCCCAAAATGGCAAAAAATGACCCTTTTCTCCCATAACGTTTGATCCATCCATTCAATTTTTCTGAAACTTGGCCAAAATGTAGAGGCAATTGTTCTGGATATAAAATGAGCATCCTTGACCTCAGAAAAATTCTGGTTCGCGCCCCCAGGGGGTCAAAAATGCCCCAAATTGCCCAAATTTATTGCATTTTACACTCGCCACATCGAGTCACATACAAAGGGGGACCACGCACGCACGCACGCACGCACGCACGCGCGGCTTGTTATCTATATACTTTACATATTTTTCTATTTATTTACTGCATTGCTATAGCCTTTATAGATATCTATATGAAGTATTTCTATAGAAACGCCATGACACTAGTGTGCATTTTAATCAAATCACCTGAAGATTATAAGGAACCATGAAATGGTCATCACTAGATAAGAAGCATGTAAAATATAAGTATATAAAAGTATATATAGGGCGTCGTAGTCCAATCGTAAGATGCTGGACTATAGACATCAATATCGAAGGTTCGATCTTTGTCTAAGTTAGCCATGCTGATGACGGCTGTAAGCCAGAAACACGTGCCCATGGATTATTTTGATGTACGTATAAAATTAATAAAAAGTATATAAAGTATATATAATGTACATACATTTATATATGTACACTCTAAAAATATAAGAAACGCAGAATATACATATGTATTAGTCAATGCCATTATATATATATATATATATATATATATATATATATATGTGTGTATCGAGGCAGCATTTTTTCTTTAAGACACGTATTATTAAAAATAACCGACAATTTTTGTCTGGCTATTTTAGTGTTGATCCCTTCAATTTTCCGGATTAAAATCTTAATCTCGGAAGGAAATTGGCTGATGAAACTGCCATAGTGTACATGTTGGTCCAGAGTACTTTCTGACCCGTCTGGGTCCATCGTCAGTGGAATAATGACAAATAGTATACGAGTTTAAATGTCCTTTGGGAGACTGTGTCTCCGACAACCAACAAGAACACGTATATATTGGCTCGACCACCACGACTCTGTCCAGGAGGTTGACCATGCATCTATCCGATAATAGTGCTATAGCTAGACACCTTACTAATGAACATTCCTGTCCCCACTCTCAAATCCGAAAACTTCTCGTAGACAATACTAAAATCCTAGAACATAATACTAATACTCAAAAACTCCACATACTAGAAGCTTTACTCATTAAAACTAAAAAACCTGCTATTAACAAGATTAATTTTAACACTAGCACTAATATACTTAAATGCTTATAATACCTAATAAACATAGTTAAATTTTCCCGCCATAATTAATTATAAATCTCACTCCAGGTCTTTACCTGTTTGCCATTATTCCACTGACGATGGACCCAGACGGGTCAGAAAGTACTCTGGACCAACATGTACACTATGGCAGTTTCATCAGCCAATTTCCTTCCGAGATTTTAATCCGGAAAATTGAAGGGATCAACACTAAAATAGCCAGACAAAAATTGTCGGTTATTTTTAATAATATATATATATATATATATATATAGTTTTTTTCTTCAGTGCCATTCAATTACATATGCGGTGATAGGAATATTTTTCACTATTTAAATGCAATTTACTGCATTCTGTCGCCCCCATCCCCCTTTGGGGACGTATATTATTATTATTTGGGTTTTTATTTTTTAAATTTTTATTATTTATTTTCACACACATAAAAGTAATTCGTGCACGGCTGAGGATTAGTAAAACTATGAAACCCGGATTACCTTTATGTATGTATACATAAATATATATATTTATACAGACATGTACATAATCTGCGACACTGGCATGTCGATGTTATCGATCAACAGCTTTTAGAAACTGAGATCTCATCAGGCAGAATGAAAATCTGATCCTTCCCTTAAGTCATATTTGGAAAGATTCTTTCGCAGATTACGTACATGTCTGTATAAATAAAAAGAATCGTATATAGAAAAGCTCTATTTGATATTGAGCACCATCTATGAGATCGGTTGAAATTTTTTATTTTATTTTTATCCTGTGAATACCTGGATTACTATACAGGGTGGGCAAAAATAAGGGTCCTATTTTTAAAAATTCATAACTTTTTTATTTATTGATTTTTTTTTTTTTTTTTTTTTTTAGAATAAGTAAAGGACCCCTTCCGAAGCAAGCATGAGCCGTATTAGCCCTAAGGAACGTACCCTCATTTAGAAAACATTATTTTTGCTTAAAAAACTCAAAACAGTGTAAAAAACAATACTTTAGCTTTTGTAAGTTTTAAGAAGTGTTTTTCGGCTAAAATTTGTTTTGTTTATTTCAAAAAATCTCGGAAGGGTCAGTCTACACACACATAAAGTTTGGTGAGTTTAACTTTTATTTTGTGGAAGTTATTCAAATTCAAGTTATTCAAATTTAAAGATAGGACCCTTATTTTGGCCCACCCTGTATATATATTGAAAATTTAGAAAAACAAAACGATTTTTTTCTTCTTTAAAATAAATTTTATTTATCTTAAAAATATGAGCTAGTTTTCAGCATTAATAGGCCCTTAAAAGTGCCAATATATTACCTATTAACCTCATCACGTAGCCACAGGTGACATTTGAAAAGACTTTTAGACCATCCAAATCAACACCTAACGGACTACTGTTCACAACACATTTTATATACCGACTTTATATTATATACCGACTTTATATAGCGATTTTACATTGCCAACGAAAAAAGAATCATTAAAAAAAAAAAAAGAAAGTCGCAGGGGCCTATTAAGGCCGAAAGCAAGCTCATTTTCTTTTTAGGTAAATAAAATTTATTTTAAAGAAAAAAAAAATCATATCGTTTTGGCTCTCCTAAATTTCCAATAATATTCAAATACGAAACGATATTAAAAAAAAACAAAAAACATAAAAACGTACTAATATATTACTTATATATATATATATATGAAAAATTATAACTAAAAGGTGAACTTTTAGAGAGTTGGACCTATTGTGAGATAAGGAAAGCTCAATATACTGGATAGAGCAAAAATATATATATATATATATTGGAATTCTTTGGATTACTACCCTGTGGATGTTTTTACCTGGATTATTACCATTATATATATATATATATATATATATATATATATATATATATATATTCAGATTTAAATTAATCAGAAAACTCCTTTTAAGTTAACTACAATCTATCATCAAAATCGATAACAGTTCGATGTTTCATCATATAAAATAGAGCTAAGTATATATACATATACACACACACATATATATATATAAATTCCCGAAACAGTTTTTCATGGTAAACAACTGATGATCCCTTAAAATAGTGTTAGAAACTAACTAATATAATAACTGTAAAAAATAAATTGACTTACATGAGTGATTTTCCACTGGAAGACTTGAGACTATAAGTTTGTTTTTTTGTTGTTGTTTTTTTTTTTTTTTTTTTTTTTTTAATTTTTTTATATAGTTTTAATGGTTGAGAAACTTCCGAGACTATATATATATATATATATATATATATATATATATATATATATATATATATATATATATATGAGAAAGGAAGGATTAAGGTAATCCGATGTAATGGGAAATGAAAAAGGAAAAATCCAAGAGATATCTTTTTATATATATTCATCAACGTTTCGTCTTTATTGTAAGACTTCCTCAGGATGATAATTTGGAGAAAAATGTCATGCAAGTACATCGAAATTTTGGGTTGACATGATGGAGTGATAAAACAAAAGTTTCATTCTTTGCCACCACTGACTTCCTGCAGCCTGGACTCTCCTCCAGCGCTCACAGTAGCCACGGCTACTACTTTTCCTTTATCACCCCATCATGTCAACCCAAAATTTCGATGTACTTGCATGACATTTTTCTCCAAATTATCATCCTGAGGAAGTCTTACAATAAAGACGAAACGTTGATGAATATATATAAAAAAAATATCTCTTGGTTTTTTCCTTTTTCATGTCCCATATATATATAGTCTCGGAAGTTTCTCAATCATTAAAACTATATAATAAAAAAAAAAATAAAAAAAAAAAAATAATAAAAACTTATAGTCTCAAGTCTTCCAGTGGAAAATCACTCATGTAAGTCAATTTATTTTTTACAGTTATTATATTAGTTAGTTTCTAACACTATTTTAAGGGATCATCAGTTGTTTACCATGAAAAACTGTTTCGGGAATTTATATATATATATATATATATATATATTAGTTTTCAAAGATTTAAATTGTTTTCAAAACATATTCCAAATAAAGAGTACACACAATGGTATCCAAGTCGTTTACAGCTGTTTCCAGACGATGTTTATTTTCAGTTACACTATATAACCCAAGATTTGTTTAAGCAGAATCTTTCTTCAGAACGGGATTTCGGGAGCAACCTCATTTGTATCTTTTCTTGGACATTGTTATTGTTTTTTCCTGGGTACAAATGAGGCTACTCCGGAAATCCTGTCATGAAGAAAAATGCTGTTTGAACAAATTTTGTATAACTGAAAATAAATATCGTCTGGAAACAGCAGTAAACAACTTGGATACCATTCTGTGTGTACTTTTTATTTGGAATATGGTTTGAAAACAATTTAAATCTCTAAAAAATGTATATATATATATATATATATATATATATATATAGTCTTGGAAGTTTCTCAACCATTAAAACTATATTAAAAAAAACAAAAAAACAACCTTAAGTCCCAAGTCGTTCAGTGGAAAAATCACTCATGTAAGTCAATTAAACTTTTTCAGTTATTATATTAGTTTTCTTCTAACATTATTTAAGGGATCATCAGTTGTTTACCATGAAAAACTGTTTTGTGAATTTAAAATATATATATATATATAGAACTGAAGTATTCACGTGTGATTCTTTAATTATTTGAGAAAATAAAAATTATTTACAGAAAATTCCAATTCACTGGCTTGTTAATCTGCCTGGCAGTTTAGAAGCACGGTTTACTATCTTGTCTTTTCTTTTTTTTTTTTTTTTTTATTAGAGAGTGAGAATTTTCGGAGGTCCTTCCCTCTTTATCAATCAGTTAGGAACTGTAAAATCTGGTTTCAAACCCACACATTATTTGTGTAAGACTAAAAGCACGCACAAAAAAAAAAACAACGGTTGGAACCCGTATTTTCTCTAAACAAATGAAAGTGTTCTTAACTAATGTACGTATTTTAAACTAACATATAAATCTCTTTTTCTTGACTGATTAATAAAGAGAAAAGGTCCTCCAAAAATTCTCACTCCCAAATGGGAACAAAGACAATATATTAAAACATGCTTCTGAAAAGTTAAAACAAAAAAAAAAATAAATAAATAAAAATGTCCGATAAAGCAATGAGTCACAGTTTTCTGTAATTAATTTGTTTATTTTGTTATTGTTATATTTTTTATTTTCTCAAATAATATACATGAGGAAGTTTAAAACTAATTCCATATACTAACCACTCCAATAATCAAATTATATATATATATATATATATATATATATATATATATAAAATAAAATCAAACAAAAAATAAATTTAGTCAAATATAAGACAAAATTACCACAAAGAGGCCACATAGGAAAAATCGAAATTTCACTTCCGGTTTATTGGAAGCTTATTCAGGTCTCCAATCATGAAGAAGCTTCCAATAAACTAGAGGTGAAATATAGATTCTTCCGACGTGGCCTGTTGTGATTTTTTGCTTTATATTTGGTCTTCATTCATCCCTTGTTCAATTTTATTTTTCATATACATTTAAACACTCACACTATATCACGCACACACCCACCAACTAATATATATATATATATATATATTAGAAAAAAACAAAGACAACAAAACAGAAACCATAAAACAAAAAAACAACACACACATGCGTGTGGATAATCGTGCGGTTCGGTGAAAAAAAGTTCTGTAATTTAACTCGGTAGGTCCGAGTTGCTGAAGAAGTTTTCATACTGTATTGGTCCCGAAGTACTAGAAATGAAGGCGGCATAGAAAATAGGGGGGTCGCGTGTAGTGTTTTATGCGTGTCGTGGCGGCAGAGAAGAGAAGGAAGGGAGCTTTTTTTTGCTTTTCTATTTTTACTTTATTTAAAAAAAAAAAAAAAATTTTTCCTTCTCTTGTGTTGGTTGTTTTTGTGGGTGGTGGGCCTATTAATATAATGTCTAAGTCTAACTCACCTGATTAACCCAGTAGGAAACATCCTCGGATGTCCAGAGGGGAACCTGCTGAGTGAGTTTGTGTGGGATTTCTTCCCCGATGATACGTAGGGCCTCGATGGCCAGTTTTGACGCGGTTGCATTCGGGCTACTTGCGAGCCGCTTCAGCGGGTTGATGCAGTCAATATTGTAAAAGATCTGCAAAACAAAGAGGAAAGAAAAGAAAAAAAAGGGGAGAAAATTGGAGAGATATACCATTGTTTTAAATGTGGTTAAAAAAATATAATAATAATGATAATAAATGCCAAGATAGACAAGACTCCGGAAAACAGCAAATGTATACACTGTAGACAAAGAGATGAAACGATAAACCACATTTTTTTTTTTAACATAGTTCACCCCAAACAAGGCAGGCCGCCACTGTAGACGTAAGGGGCTACTGAAAAAAAAGAAAAGGGGGGAGAAGGTTGGGGGGGGGGGTCAACCTAAATTGGGATCTGCGCAGCGAGATGTCTGTTTACATTAGTTTTAAATTTCTGCATGTCTGTACTGTCGGGGAAACAGGGGGCAGGGAGGGAGTTTTAGAGGCCAGCAGCATGAGGAAAGAAGCTATTTGAGTAGAAGGCTCTCCGACATCTGGGGACCTCCACAGTGAATGAATGAGATTTAGTTGATTGTCGAGTTAGTCTAGTGAATTTACGTCGAGGGGGCACCAGAGTAGCCAATTCATCGGAGCATAATCCATTGAAGTATTTGTGAATGATGCACCAAGTTGGCCCCAAATAATATCAAAATCTACGGATCGGAAACATCCTCGTAACTTTGATAATTAAATTATTTTTTAAATTTTATTTATTTACTATTGAAAAAAAAAAAAAAAAAAATTTTTATTTATTTACTATTGAAAAAAAAAAAAAATTTTTTTTTATTTACTATTGAAAAAAAAAAAAAATTTTTTTATTTATTTACTATTAAAAAAAAAAAAAAATTTTTTTATTTATTTACTATTGAAAAAAAAAAAAAAAATTTTTTTATTTATTTACTATTGAAAAAAAAAAAAAAAAATTTACTTTAATTGTTTTAAATTAGCCGTAATTTGCAATTAACTCACCACGTGACCAACCTCTCACTAACTTTCTATCTATCACTCTCACCCTCTCTCTGTATGTTGTCATCCCTTTTCCGCTCTTATTTTATGCGGCATCTATCACTCTCATTTCCGTCTCTCTCTCTCTCTCTCTCTCTCTGTTCATTAACAGACAGTCGAAGCTAATAAGGAAAGTAAAGAACAAAAAGATATGAATAGTCCATTCTAAACAAAAGGGAATACCACCACAAGTAGTAATTCTATTGAGACCGTAGCTAGAGAATGTGTTCCAGAGGCGAGAAGCTCTGTCCATGGAAGGACGCTAAGCACATTGAGGTAAAAATAATAATTTTAGATTTTGTCTTGTTATTCTTTTTATATATAACTGGCTTTGCAAACTCACTCCCCCCCCCCCCGATTCGAACAGTCCTATCCGAGCTCAATGGGTGACCCGATGGGTCACATTTAAAAAAATTTTTTTTAATGAAATAAACCCGACATTGTTGTCGTTGTGAAAAAGCTACTGAAATAGGAAGTTTTATTATAACGAGGTATCAAAACAATGAATTTGTGAAGACCACTAGACCAACGAGTAAAACGAGCTGGAACAAAGGAAGCAGGGAATAGATCACACAATTCTGAAGAACACATACCATAATAGTATTTATAGAAAAGACTGAGACTAGCAACATCACGTCTGAGAGAGAGAGAGAGAGAGAGAGAGAGAGTGTAGAGAAGAAGGGGTGGGGCCAATCAATTGAATGGCATCTGCGAAATTCTGAAAGCGATTAACTACGCCAACCGGCATCGAATTAAATGTTACTTATTTACTTGATTCAATTTTTTTTTTATGGAACTCGCTCCAGACAAAGTATGAAGCCACTTGATGTAAGGAGCTAACAAGAACAAATATGATTATCGCAAAATTAGGAGATGCTTATTGGCCTTAGTTTTGAAAAGACCAAGGTTATAGGTAGGAGGAAAACAGTCAGCAGGAAAAGAGTTCCACAAGCCTGCGGTTCTTGGAAGAAAGCTACTGGAATATTAAGCTGTATCACAATGAGGTATCAAAAACAGCGAATTGATGGAGACCACTAGACCAACCAGTCAAACGAGCTGGAACAAAAGAAGCAGGGAATAGATCACGTAGTTCTGAAGAACACATGCCATAATAGTATTTATAGAAAAGACAGACTAGCAACATCACGTCTGTGAGAGAGAGGGTGCAAAGAAGAAGAAAGGGTAGGGCCAATCAAATTACAGATACGTTTCTGCACCTTATCAAGAACCCTCAAATGGGACAGAGATTCATCAGCCCAAATATGACAACAGTACTCCATACATGGTTTGATTGTGGATTTGTAGAGATAGAGAATAGCCTCCGGTGTGAGAAAGATTTTGGAGCGATAGAGAGAACCGACTTTACGAGAAGCAGAAAGAGCAATTGATCTAATGTATGAACTCCAACAAAAATTTGATGAGAGAGAAAGACCAAGAAGTCTCAGAGTCGATTTCTCCTCAAGAGCAGAACCATCCACGAGAATCTCAGGAGGAAAATGGGAAATAGTGAACGACTATGGCAAATTGAAGCGGGAAATACACAGGTTGTGGGCCATGCGGAGATTGGATGCGATACAAATGGTGATTGGTGTACTTTGAAGTATCGGTACCGCGCTACCGAGAATGGGTCAGAAGGATTGAAACAAATGTTACGGTAGTACAAGAGTCCTCGGCAGGATTCCTATTTACTTGCCTCCCCACGAGAGCAAAGTTAGACACAAGGTCGGTTTTTAATGTGGGGAAAATCCAGCTCCCTCAAAAAGGGGCACTCTGGATTGGAACAAAAAAAAAAAAAAAAAATTTTAATTGCCTCAGTCTAGAATGAGTTCTTCACTGAGCGAGGACAGAATAAACAAAGTGTGGCATCAGAACAGATACTACGCCTTCTTCCTAGCCGAAAGTTTGTTTTTTTTTACATTTTTTATGTAAATCCTTTGCTCTATAATAAAGATCAATGTGTATATTTCTATATAAATCTTCTATCTATATAATGATAGGCTATGGCAATTTAATGTTCGTACGTACGTTATCACCCATCTTCCCCTTTTTTTAAACTGATGAGATCACCCAATTACCGAAAATGAAATGCAAAAAAATATATTTTTATTTTTATTTATTCATTATTATTATTTTTTTTTAAATAAATAACATTTATTCAATCACAAATAAAAAATAAGAAACAAATATATTACACTGATCCATTCGGTGAAAAAGTAAACTATAAGATTAATAATTCAATAAATAATTAATAAATCCCTTATTCGTCACTTGGACATTGTTTAGTTCAATTTCAAGAAATCCTGATTCCTTATATATAATTGTATCACAGTCCATAGTTTTTATCATCGAATGTCCGGCTGGCTTGGCAGGCCGAGAGCAGACTCAATGCGTTTCCACGAATAATGGCGATAGAGAAGCACTCGTAAAGCCAAGACAATTCGCGATTGTCTCCGGTGTTGCGCGTCATTAATAGACCAAGGCTGCAGAGGCAGTCGCACGTGGCAGAGCCAATCACTCCACTCGTCTCCACAGAATTTTAAAATTGAGATTCGTTTTATTTATTTAAAGAATATTTAGCTGACAATTACTTTTACGATAAAAAAGAGACTATTTATTTTGAAACGATTTAAATTGTAACAATAAATAAATGTCTGCCCCCCCCCCCGCCATCTAAAATGAATTCGGAAAGAAATCTTTCACTTAATTTCCATAATGAGGCGTTTTCTGTCTTTTCTTTTTCTCTTTCTTCTTTCTATACCGATCGATGTCTTTCTTTTGTTTTTTGGTACTTTTTTTTTTTATAGTAGGACCCGCACTAAAAGTCCCTCGGCGTCGGTGCTTGTCGGCGGTTCACGCTAAAAAAAAACAAATATACAACAAATAAAAGTTACCATAGCCGATAAAACTGAATTTCCAACACACCTGTGACATTTATTAATGATTATAATCCATTAAAAGTGCTATTGTTTATAAATCGATATTTTTATCGTACGAAAATTGTAATTAATAAATGGCGGCTTCTTTTACAAATTTTGCAGCCTCGTTCCGGTTTCATTCTGTCGGAGTTGTTGTTTTTTTTACTGGGACTCATATTCAAAGCGCAATTTTTCATTTTTCAGCCAAGCAAAAGAACAAAACAAAACTACATTTTAAGCAAAAGGAATAAAATCATTTTCTTTTTATTTACATGTCATTGTGCTTTTATTTACATATTATTTTCATTCGTCACACCGTAATGTTTGGTGCTTATGCTGATGAGCGGCCACAGTAAAAAATTATTTAAAAAAAAAAAAAAAAATATATACTTATTAAGCATTATAATCTTACTCACTGTACAAAAAAGTAGAAAAAATTATCCACTAGAACTTTAATTAAAAATATTTTTCCATTCTGCGTATCGTAACAGCGATTCGTTCACAGAGACTTCAGTTTGTTTCTAAAGAAAGAAGATTTCGCAGGGGAGATAATCAACTTGCGAAATCATAATAAAAAACAACATGGCGTCACTGAACGAATCGCTGTTACGATACGCAGAATGGAAAAATACTTGTAATTAAAGTTCTAGTGGATAATTTTTTCTACTTTTTTGCACAGTGAGTAAGAAGATAACGCTGAATAAGTATATAATAATGTTTTTATAAAAAGATGATTTTTTACTGTGGCCGCTCATCAGCATAAGCACCTAATGTTTTTTTCCTGTTGTTTCTTGAAAAAATTCCTTACCGTAAACCTAACCCTAACTCCAGCCATAACCATAACCCTAACTCCAGCCCTAACCTTAACTAAAATGAACGTTAAAATGTTCGTTTCATAAAATTAAATTTCAAAAATGCAAACCAAAAAAACGCCGCTTTGATTATGAGTTCCCGTAAAAAAAAACACACACGCTGAACGAGAATCCGAAGCGAGGCTTGCAAAACAAGCCGGTCGACGCCATGTTTGTTCAGTAAAAATACGTGCCGAGAATTTTTTTTTTTTTTTCATGTCTAATAAAAACTCATTTATCCTACGTAAACATACACACAAATGGAATAGCTAATTAGGAAAATCTCCAGTCTCGACGTACGTCGCATTTATTTGTTGCATATTCATTTTTTTGACCCCGACTCGCGAGTTTGAGGGTTATTGTAAAAGATACCCAAACTTTGTTATGTAATTACGTGGTAGCTTAACAGAAGACTGTACACCAAAGATTACGCAAATTCATCCAGTATTTATAAAATTAAAAATTAACAAAACATTTTATCTTTCAGTAGCCATTTTTGTTAAACCAGTAAAGAAAATTTGAGTTATCTCCCTTGTCTATATAATATAATGAAAATGTCTAACGAAACATAAGATCGTGTGCTTTTCTTTCTTTTTCTTATAATTTAATAAATACTGGATGAAAAAAAAATAGTTATCTCCCTTGTTACAAAATGTCTAAAAATACGTAAAATTGTTTTTTTCGTCTTCTTTTTCTTATAATTTAATAAATACTGGATGAAAAAAAAATAGTTATCTCCCTTGTTACAAAATGTCTAAAAATACGTAAAATTGTTTTTTTCGTCTTCTTTTTCTTATAATTTAATAAATACTGGATGAAAAAAAATAGTTATCTCCCTTGTTACAAAATGTCTAAAAATACGTAAAATTGTTTTTTTCGTCTTCTTTTTCTTATAATTTAATAAATACTGGATGAATTTGCGTAATTTTTTTCTGTACAATCTTATTTTCAGCCAACACGTAAGTACATAACAAAGTTTATACATTTCTTTAAATATTTTAATGTCGGACCTAAACAGCAGAAGCACCGAACATTTAAATGACAATAACAATTATTTTTACGGGAGAAGAAAGAGACATTTTTTTCTTAATATTATTAAATCTTACATAAATGTATTATTTAAATAAAATATATATCATTAAAAGTAAATTATGCAGATAGTTAAAGAAAGTGTAGCAGTTACCTCCTCCTTTCAAAACATAACTACACCGGTTAGCCGTTAAGTGTCGCTTTTTCACCGACAGGTGCTGTTGAAAGGCGACACCAGAGTTATCTGCCCTTCGGACTATAAAAACCAGGTGCAAACGGAAATCTCTCTTCTTTACTCAACCGGCCTCGGCAGAACAACGCTGACACAGCGCTACGTCTCTCTCTGTCTTCTTTACTCAACCAGCCTCGGCAGAACGACGCTGACACAGCGCTCCGTCTCACCTCTTTTCTCTTCAACTGGCCTCGGCATAACAACTACCAACACACGTTTCTTCCGTCAACACGTGGTCAAACAACGGTAAGAGTTCTCAACTCATTTTCTTTGTGTACGGCTTTCAAAGACTTTCCCCACGCCGGATTCATTTCTTCTTATACCTTTTCAAGAACTGTTTTTCCATCGACACACATGCATACATCACACACTTCATCATTCCACATTACACACACGTTCAATAAATCTTATTTGAACTACCTCCTTTTGTTTGTTAATTATTACTCTGTCTTTGCATGCAACATTGCTTGATTTAACGTATACGCTCTTAATCAGAGGACACGACCCTCGATCCGAACAAGACCCAGAGCGGCTGGAGAACATGGCCGACGTTGTGTTTTCGACGGTTAAACAGACTCTTGTCTATCTATTGCTTGATTTATCGAACACGTTTATAATCGGGGGACACGACCCTCGATCCCAACAAGAATCTACATAAAATCTAAAAGTGTATTCATATGTAAAGTTTTCCGGGGAAGACAATGGAAGTGGTCCTGTTATAATTGTGGTAGTAAGACTGAACGTTACCTACACGTAGTTCAGCCACGAATGTAAAATGTGCCAAGGTTGAAAACCCGATGAAAGGAAATCAACCCATACTCCATAATAAAATGAATAACACATCCTATCACAAATTATAAACATATATTGTATAAACAACCAAGACAAAATTAACAATACATAACAAGTATTTATTTATTTTTATTTTTTCTTTCCACAAGATCAACTAATATTCTCCGCACAAACGGAGTTATCTAAAAGAGGCTGGTTTTTGTTATTCCGAGAAAGTTGATCAGAATTAAAAGTTCAAATATAGCAATTAAGAAGGCTTATAGCCTTTATGGAAATGAAAATAGCAAAGTTCTTTTTCCTGACACCAATGTTATAATTGTGTCGAAAACCAAATGTTATAATTGTTAAACTTATTTTCACACGTTCCTGCACGGGTACGTTGCTCTTTTGTGAAGAGACCGTAACTAGTTTAAATACAGCAATTAAGAAGGTTTATAGCCTTTATGAAAATGAAAATAGGAAAGCTTTTTTTTTTTCTTACGAAATTCGAGGAAAACAAATGAGAAGACACAATATAAACAATATGAAAGTTTGATTTAGGACGAATTAATATAGTATTTCTTTTGTTTTTTTTGTTGTCCTTATGTCGTAAACACATACCTGTTTTGTTTTGACGGCGGAGAGAAGGATATTTTATAGAATTTTAGATTCTGTGGTCCGTTCTTAATGAGCTGTTTTTAGGGTCCTGAGATATACGTAATCTCGACGTTGGAGAGGTCAGTTGATTGACTGGTCTGTCGTAATCAATTTTGTTGGACCAGGGTTTTCCTTTGGTGACCGGTAGACAGCCGTATTAAATGTTGTTGTACTTACGCGTTAATTTTCAAATTCCTCTTTTCCTATTTTTTGATTTTGTGTGCGGGGATAAATTGTCTGAATATGACGGTGGGGTGGGCGGTCGATTTTCAGAGGCGTCCGCTCTTCATGCTGGTCCGGGACCTTCTCTTGTGCGGGGATAAATTGTCAGAATATGACGGCGGGGTGGGCGGTTGATTTTCAGAGGCGTCCACTCTTCACGCTGGTCCAGGACCTTCTCCTGTGTGGGGATAAATTGTCTGAATATTACGGTGGGGTGGGCGGTCAATTTTCAGCGGCGTCTGCTCTTCATGCTTGTCCGGGACCTTCTCCTGTGCGGGGATAAATTCTTTGATAGGACAGCGGTGTGAGCTGTCTTCTCCAGACGTTCGCTCGTAACGTCGGTTCGAGACCTTCTCCTTTGATTCTGTGTGCGGGGACAAATTGCCCGACATGACGGCTAGGTGAGCCGCCAGTCTCAGCCGACCGCTCCTAACGCTGGTCGGGGACATTCTCCATGGTTTTGTGTGCGGGGTTAAATTGTTTGAGATTGACAGCGGTGTGAGCCGTCATCTCCTGATGTCCTTTTCCAATGCGGGCTGAGGCCCGTCTCTCCAGAGACGTCCTCTCTTAACGCTCACCGAAGACCAACTCCTCGTGTTTCCTCTCGCTTTTCCCGCCGTAACAGTATAGCAACAGCATTCCCTCATTTGATTGGTTGAGTCTTCCGCCCACGCAAATGCGCAAATTTTGACAAACGTCACCGTCTGCACCCACTTTCTGTATGCGTAGGGGAACATGTGCCGTCAAGTCCCCTGCTCCCCTTTTTGTGCTTTCTGTGGCAAAATATGTAGATATAACAGTCCTGAATCTCTTAGTGCATCCCTAAGATGGCTGTGAAGGCAGAACACCCCTTAAAACTTAAAATATATCTCACTTCGATGAAATTTAAAGCATATGTATAAACATCTTCTGGGGAAGACAATGGAAGTGGTTCCCGAATCTCTACATGGCATTCTGTGTGCTGAATCTCTGTATGCCTTCTAAGAGACCCATTGGGGCAGAACCCCTCTTAAAACTTCAAATATGTATATCCGATTTCAATGAAATTTAAACCATATGTATAAGACACTAATTCAGAGAGTTTTCCAATATTTCACGCTCTCCCAAAACAGGGGGAGCAGCAAAAAAAAAAAAAAAAAAAAACAACAAAAAAAAAACAAAGAAAGTAATATGGTTTTATAAATGTAATGGAAAGGTCCATAGTGATTCTCATTCAATCTCGAGAAACGTCGGGTCTTCCTGAGTATATCAATAAATATATGTCCATCCCGTCACAGAAAATTTAGTGAATTAAACATTACCAGACAAAACCATTTGTTGCATTACCCGTTCTTTCGGGGTACCCGGTAAGATCCAACAAAAATGACAAAGAACAGAACGTATATGGAAAAACTTTGATTTTCTTTATTTCCCATCACCGGATGGTTTGCGCCGGCTACGCACACACATATACAAATCTTTTGACATAATTTTGTCTCATGAAAGGTTTTTTTCTTGCCGAGGTCACAGACTTGGTTTCCGGTAGAAACTCGTTCATATATACATCCGAATGGAAAGCAATTTGCTCTGCGTTGTCTATCCGAGCGTGAACTGACGCAATTATTCCACAAGCACTTCCAATTGTCTGTTTGGTGAAATACAAGTCAAGGGATTCCTTCACAGTACCAACTTGCTTATCAGTCGCATTTTTAGTCAGCAGACACGAAAGCCTAACAGCAAGACGGGTTTGGGTACCATAGCCAATAAAGCTTCATCGGTGCCATAAACATCGGTGAACTCCTATTCTTCCGGTACTTCGATACTCCGATCACCAAACGCTCCGGCTCTTCGCGTTTCTGAAACCGCCGCCTTTCAAGTCTCACCTGCACTGCGGAACCTTCTCGTTTTTAACAGCTATCAAGTCGCTTTCTTTCTTTCTCGACGTCCCACCCACAATGGACTCGTCCACGGTTCATTTTTTTGCCACTCTTCATTATCTTACACATTTCCAGTTTTTATGGGAATCAAGAAAGAAAATAGCAAGTTCGACAATCCCCCCCCCTCATCTAAAATAGATTTAGAAAGAAATCTTTCATTTTATTTTCATGATGAGGTGGGTTTTTCTTTTGTTTCCTTTCTTCTGATCGACATTTTTTTCCCCCTTCTTTTTTTAACTTTCCAGTTTGAGACGTTTTTGTTTTGTTTTTAACTTCACCTATTGAGACGTTCTTTTATATCAATATTCGTGCAAACACTGGCAAGCCATTTTTTTTTTGTTTTTGACGGAGAGGGAGGGTTGTACACTCGTAAAATAATCATCATCATCATAAGTAATGTGCATGTCTCTGCGTCTTTCCATTCGCCCTTTCCAACCGATCACTACCGAACACGACAACAAAGGGCAGATGAAACAAAAACCGGATGCTATGATAACTTGGCGGAAGACCAGGACTCAACCTTTCTTGTATGGTACATACATGTCTACGGACTCAACATATTTTGTATTCCTGTTTTCATAACATATATCTGATAACGTTGAGTCTGAGATAGGTATATCTGTTGACAACACCACGCTTTACTCTCATCATGTGGGCAAAACGGACGTGATCATATCTGAGGCAATGGCTGAAACCTTAGAAAGTGACCTCCAGGCTGTAGTGGATTGGGCTCATAAATGGTTGGTAACTTTTAATGCCGCAAAGAAAAAGCTCCTTTCCTTCTATTGAAGAAACCTCTTCAACCACCGATTGTCATGGCAAATAACACCCTACCTGAGAGTTCATCATTCAAACTCCTCAGCCTAACCTTCACAGGTAACATGAATTGGAACAAATACATTGAAGACATTGCCAAGGCTCCAGCAAAGAAGGTGAGCTCCCTCTACTGTGCCAGTAAACTTCTCACACCTGACATTATCCTGTATCTCTACAAAGCCACCATCCGCCCATGCATGGAGTATTGTTACCACATCTGGGCTGGTGCATCATCCACTAGTCTCTCCCTCTTAGACAAGGTAAAAAAAAAAAGAGTCGCCAACTTAATAGGTCCCTCACTATCAACCAAGCTCCAGCCTCTGTCCCATCGCCGCAATGTTGCATCCTTGTGCTTGTTTTACAAGTACTTCAATGGAATGTGCTCCGATGAATTTGCTGCTCTGGTTCCCCCACGACGCAAATTCACTAGACCAACCCGACAATCTGCCAAATCCCATCCATTCACCGTGGAGGTCCCCAGATGCCGGTGAGCCTTCTACTCCAATAGCTTCTTTCCTCGTGCTGCTGGCCTCTGGAACTCCCTCCCTGCTCCCTGTTTCCTCGACAGTACCGACATGCAGAGGTTTAAAACTAATGTAAACAGACATCTCGCTGCACAGTTCCCAACTTAGGATGACACCCAAAACCTACACCTTAATTCTCAGTAACCCTGTACGTCTACAGTGGCGGCCTGCCTTGTTTGGAGTGAAATATGTTAAAAAAAAAAAAAAAAAAAAAAAATTTGGATTAGAGAACTCGTATCCCTGAGAATGGCAGAGAAAAATGTACCCACAATTATTTTGTCAGAGGTTTTATTTTATTTTATTGCATAGTCTGCCCTTTTAACCATTGGGCCATTGACAAACACCCCGACTGTCGTTTCCGTTTTCTGTTGGCTTACAATGCCATAACTGAACAGGCGAGGTCTTTTGATCTTTTGATGCTGTTCATTGATCTGCGACATATTGATTGATATTTCGGGACAAGGTCAGAAAGGTTTTATCGATAATGCCCGAGAAATCGATCGCTGTAAGCAAAACTTGGGCCGATCAATTTCTAGGACTTAAAAAAAAAATTATTTTAACGTTCGAAATTCAACTTTGTTCAGGTTTTCCTTATACAGAGTGGGCAAAAATAAGGGTCCTATTTTTAAAAATTCATAACTTTTTTATTTATTGATTTTTTTATTTTTTTTTTTTAGAATAAGTAAAGGACCCCTTCCGAAGCAAGCATGAGCCGTATTAGCCCTAAGGAACGTACCCTCATTTAGAAAACATTATTTTTTTCTTAAAAAACTCAAAACAGTGTAAAAAACAATACTTTAGTTTTTGTAAGTTTTAAGAAGTGTTTTTCGGCTAAAATTTGTTTTGTTTATTTCAAAAAATCTCGGAAGGGTCAGTCTACACACACATAAAGTTTGGTGAGTTTAACTTTTATTTTGTGGAAGTTATTCAAATTCAAGTTATTCAAATTTAAAGATAGGACCCTTATTTTGGCCCACCCTGTATTTCACTACAACTATTTCCTACCCGGCGTTGCCCTTGTCTATTATATAAAGGAAAGTTGTAGGCGATTGTGTAGTTTGACCGCTAAAATGGCGGACAACTCTGACGTCAAGCTAGCGTCTGCTCTATTCAACCGGTGCCTCGAAAAAGTGGTCCCTCGTTTACATGAAACAACGTACAATAAGAAAATATGTCCTTTTTCCAAATTTATTGTGAAAATAAAATCACCAAAACTTTTAACCAACATTTTCCCCGAAAGATAACCAAACGCCAAAAACACTGCAAAAAAGTTTGTTAAATTGCACATTAATAAAATGCATTTCGATACGTGAAGACGTACAAGCAGCCATTGAATTTTGCTTAGTTAATATTTCCTTACGGGAATTCACACTAGAAACGGCTGATTGTTTCGGAACTTTGCGATGGTTAGCAAGACATGGATTAATCGCCAATCGGCGTATTTGTCTAAAATTCCAATTGCAACAAATGTCTTTGGGGCTTTCGTCCGTACTATATATACAGTATTTCAAAATACTATGTTGTATTATTGATTTAAATAACAGTAACCCGTTTTGATGATAAATTAAAAAAAACTTTTGCATGTATTCATTCAGGCGGGGAGATATGGGGATAGCCTTCGTTTGCATTAATGGCCTTTGCGCTTAATTAGCCCTGCCGCCCAGTTTTCTATTCAGGACCCCACAGTGAGTTCCTGTTTACATAATGAAAGCCAAACACGAGCACGATTTCTGAAAAGAGACCAGCCAGTCTGAAGTGCCTTGCCGACACGATATCCCCACGTCTCTCGTAACCGCTTTTTCAGATGTCAATAAAGTGAACCCCGATAGACGTAAAGATTTTTTTTCTTTTTCCCTTTTTATCGATATTTGGTTATCTTTACATGAATACATTTATTTATAACCTAAGTAGTCGGGTTGGGGTTAGGGTTGGTGTTTGGGTTAGGGTTCGGGTTAGGGTAAAGCAGTGAAAGTAAACATGATGAATAAATATTGGCAGATATTAAGAATTTGGAATATAAAATATATTCAATGGATTGTGCTCCTATGAACTTGCTGCTCTAGTGCCCCCTTGACGTAAATACACTTGAACAACCCGACAATCAGCTAAATCCCATCCATTCACTGTATAGGTCCCCAGATGCCGAAGAGCCTTCTACTCCAATAGCTTCTTTCTCTCGAGCTGCCGGCCCACTGGAACTCCTTCCCTGTTCCGTGTTTCCTCAACTGTACCGACATGCAGAAGTTTATTACTTACTACATTGTTAAAATGATTAGATTCAGCATTAAATTAATTGAAAAGGGTTAATATGCCATAAAACAAAACGTCAAAATGAGGAAGAAAAGAAAAAAATACTATAAGTCAGTCTCGCCTGACACAAAGTTGTTTTACAACGAAAGCTTGCAAAAAAAAAAAAAAAAAAAAAAAAAAAAAAAAATCTAATAAATGAATTTTTCATTTAAATTGCACCATGTGTTGATTTTCAAAAATATTTCACTTAAATACATTTTCATGGGTGCTTCAAAGATGTTAATTTCCTTAAATAAAAATAAATTTGTCCGCAAAGAACCCATGACATAATAAAATCCAGTTCTAAGTGCCAGTCTTCTGGAGGTTGAAGGTTCAATCCTCAGCGCGGGCGATGCTAAGAATACAATTGCGAATTACTTAAGATTACGACCCGGTCATGGCTGACGGAACGAGAGCATGCTACTCCTTGTAGATTAAATAAAGGGTTCCGTACGGATTGCCGAACTCGACAGAAAGATTCCCGGGGTTCGTCAAGGTACACATAAGGAAGGTCGGCGGTTACATCGGCCAAAACGTTGAGAAAAAACACTCGAGATGAGAGCAGTAGTCCAAATAATCCAAATAATCCAAATAATAAATCTGCATCTCAAAAATGCAGAGAAAAAAAAAATAAAAAAAAAAAATAAAAAAAATAAATAAATAAATAAATAAAAAAAAAATAAATAAATAAATAAAAAAAAATAAAAAAATAAAAAATAAAAAAATAAATGTGATTCCAAAAAGAAAGAAAGAACAGCCTATTGTTTCCTTTTCTACAATTTTCTAGAATATTATTTATTCCCATCCTCCCTCCCCACTCTGGGCCATCACATTTGCCCTCTAATCTCATCTCTTGGCCAGACTATCTGCTCTCTCTCCCCTTTGATGGAGCAAACCATTTGCTTTCTATTCGACTCTCTTGGACCATATTATCTGTCACCTTTCCTCCCCACTATCTTAGGCCATACTACCTCTTCGTCTGGGTCATACTGGTCTCCCTTCTCTCTCATCCTTTAGGTCATAGTATCTGTCCATCCTCCTCCATTGCCTTTGGGTCCTACTATATACGATAGTAAGTTTCTGTCTATCACTTTCTTCCTCTCTCACTGTATGTTGTGTACCCCTCCTCGCCCTTATGTTATACCATTTCTATCACTGGAACAAATACATTGAAGACATTGCCAAGGCTGCTGCAAAGAAGATGGGATCCCTCTACCGTGCTAATTAACTTCTCACACCTGACATTATCCTATATCTCTACAAAGCCACCATCCACCCATGCATGGAGTATTGTTGCCACATCTGAGATGGTGCACCATCCACTAGTCCCTCCCTCTTAGACAAGGTCCAAAAGAGAGTTGCCAACTTGATAGATCCTCACTATCCACCAAGCTCCAGCCCCTGTCCCATCGCCGCAATGTTGCTTCCTTGTGCTTGTTTTACAAATACTCTGGTGGCGAGCAAAACGGAGTCTTTGAATCTCAATTTGTTCTCGTTTATATTGAGATCCAGATGGTTTGGACTGGGCGTGACTCCACCCATTCTCCCAATAGAATTAATTCCCGTAATAAAAAAATTATTGATTATTATTTTGCCATATTTGGTATTTTCAATCCACCCTTCTAATTCTGTAATGGCTAATCGTTTATTTATCTGCCCCCCCTCTTTTTTCTTCTTTATCTGTTTCTATCTCCCACTGTTACCTCAGTGTGTGTGAGTGTTTTTGGGGGTCCTTCTCCCTCAAAACTTATTCACAGAAGAAAAAATGTATTTCTATTAATTTATAAAAGATGGGAAAATGTCATTCAGCAGACACCCCACTTCCCAGTGTCAAAAAAATTTAATTCTTATCGCTTGCCAAAGATTTTGAGTTCCTGAGCGTTGAATATCTCACTAGGCCAATGTCTACTCAATGCTGAGGATGCAAAGCAGCTGTACCCTGGGTTGACATGTCCCTCGCCTTTTCACATTTAAAATCTCGAGGTAAAGAAAACATTTTGTTTAAATTTCTTTTAACGTGTTCATAATCTAAGAAAACAAACTCCATTCTCATTTGATTCTTTCAATCCGACAATGTTGTGACAATTCAACATTATCTCGGCAACAAAAGCCAGGTGACTGGTGACGAATGCTATCGCTTTATTTGGGGATTTCTTATCAACATTTCCCTTTTCCTTTTTTTTTTAAATATCAATTTTTGTTTTCTTTTCGTGCAAAATAAGCTGAAAGCCTTCTTAGAAAAAAAACAGGGTCTAGTTTCGAATCAACCCTCTTCCGTTCGATAATACTGTCACACTCCGAGTCATACTATGTGCACTTTCCCCTCCTCTGAGCCATGCTATCTGCCCGCTAATATCTCTTTTTGGTGATGCTATCAGCCCTCTCTCTTCTCTGGATCATACTATCTGCCGTCTCGTTTTTTTCTGGAGACTTTCTACCTGCCCTTTTCCCATACTTCCCTTATTTTGTCCTTTAGTCCCTACATTCCATGAGCGATGTTTCTGACAAAGGGGGGAGAATTGCTGTTTTCTGGGTAGGAATCTATCCATCTTACACTTATCGGTAGCTAGTTTTTTGACCTTGAAGTAGTATTTTTTTTTTTTTTAACTCCTTACATCAAGTGGCTTCATGCCTTGTCTGGAGCGACTTCCATATAAAAAAAAAAAGAAAAAAAAAAAAGAAAAAAGAAAAAAAAAAGGGGTTTACTTTACCGAGAGAGTAGAAAGTGGAGCTTGGGTTTACTTTTGGCAACCTCGTAACTCTCGCTTCCCTTATTTTGTCCTTTAGTCTTTACATTCCATGAGCGATGTTTCTGACAAAGAGGGGATAATTGCTGTTTTCTGGGTCGGAATCTATCCATCTTACACTTATCGGTAGCTAGTTTTTTGACCTTGAAGTAGTATTTTTTTTTTTTTTTTTTAACTCTTTACATCAAGTGGCTTCATGCCTTGTCTGGAGCGACTTCCATATAAAAAAAAAAAGAAAAAAAAAAAAGAAAAAAGAAAAAAAAAAAGGGGGTTTACTTTACCGAGAGAGTAGAAAGTGGAGCTTGGGTTTACTTTTGGCAACCTCGTAACTCTCGCTTCCCTTATTTTGTCCTTTAGTCTTTACATTCCATGAGCGATGTTTCTGACAAAGGGGGGATAATTGCTGTTTTCTGGGTCGGAATCTATCCATCTTACACTTATCGGTAGCTAGTTTTTTGACCTTGAAGTAGTATTTTTTTTTTTTTTTTAACTCCTTACATCAAGTGGCTTCATGCCTTGTCTGGAGCGACTCCCATAAAAGAAAGAAAAAGACAAAGTATAAAAAACACCTCTTTCATTCACACTCACCTCTTTGTGTTCCTGCTCTGCTTTGATTCCTGCCTCCATAGCAAAGTGAAACGCTGCCAACGCCTGGGCCTCCTCCCTCTTGCTTGACAGCACAGGAATCAGCCGGATAAGCCACTCCCTCGCTCTTCCATGACGGTGCGATTGGTCACTCTGGGCAAACTCCTCGGGCGTATGGTTCTCAATAAAAGGTAACACTAAATCCATCGTGCCGGACTTCACCACGGCCGCTTCAATCTCCTTATTGGACACAAGCGCCGAGATGGCCAGGCAGGCATAGTAACGGATGCTGTCGTCATCATTAAACGCTAGCGGAAATAACCATTCAGCTACCTTTTGCTTAACCATAAGCTCTTGGTTTTCTGAGCCCCCATACAGGGCTAAATTTGCAAGGGCAAAGGCGCAGTGTCGGAGGGTAATCCGATCTGTGTAGCGACACCAGTGCAGCACAACTTCCAGACCTCCCAGTTTGATCACGTCGCTGCAGGTCCCTTCTGACGTTTTAAAAAGGCTTTCTAGGATGCCTGTAGACGTGCGTGCCATGTCGCACATGTTTTTCGTATTGTATGTCATCTTAACCACGGTCTCCAACCCGTTTTTCGCCACCGCCTCCCGATTTTCAGTGGTCATGATCTGTTCGAGCACTCGCCCTGAAGCCCGCAGCAGGTCCTTATTGGAGGAACCGCAGTTGCTGACGATCCTTTCCAGAGCACCTTCCACCCGGATAATATCGCAGAGGCCGTACGCAAGATCGCGGCCATACACGGGTGATGACCAAGCATTTTCAATCAAGACGAGCATCTCTCGAAGGGCGGTGATTTGCTCGGGCGCAGACCCCAAATGCAGAACGTGGATTTTCTCACGGAGTTCTGCAGAGTATAATTGCATGGTTGACTTGAGTGTGGTTTTACTCTTAGTGATGACTTGCTCCTGCTCGTTGCCGGACTTTGTATATTTCATGGAGGTGGAGGACGAGGAAAAGCTATAACTCTTGCACTCCTTCTGCGTGTAGGAAGACGAATCCTCATAGACACTCGACGTGCTTTCGCTGCTTATCGACCGTGAGAAGTTCTTCACGGGTTTATCGATCTGCAGCTCTTCGTCCTGCGGTATGGTCTCCAGGGCCCGCGGGGTCCGAGGCCGCACCTTTTGCGTTTTACTGACCTCGCATTCAACAGCCTTCGACAAATCGTAGTACACTGTTGAACATTCAGACACTTTGTGGCCGAGGTTCCGCACGCGGACGTTGTCGTCGTCTCCCGTGTCGACTGATGTCGTGATCCCGCTTTCGTAGTTTTGGATCAGCGACGCATCAGACTGGGAGCGTTCAAGAGCACGATAGGGATCAAATTTTTCAACATCTCCATCGTCGTTCTGGAGAATGCCCTCGGACATTATCCTACGAACCGTGTTGTGAGAATTGTTAACGCTACACGCGTCGTCGTCCGATACTATTTCCATCTCCATGATAACAGTTTTTAGTTTATTATTTCAAAGTTGTTTTTTTTTTTGTGTTTTTTTTTCCAGTAATTTGATGAATTTTTTATTTATATTTCTTTAAATTAGCTTCAAGTTTATTCAGATAATTGTATTTTTTATAATCTTGTTTTGTTTCTTAAAATAGGAAAATATTTTATTTCCTATTTTTTTTTTTTTTTTCTGTCTTTTTTAAAAAAAATTTCTTTTAATTCCTTCTGTATGATGGTTATAATTGATCTCCTCTGGTCAAGGGGGATAACTCCTGATTAAGTGATCCTGAAAAAAAAAAAAAATTATGTAAACTTTCAAAACAATATAATAAATAATGATAATCCTTCACTTTATAACAAAAATCAATGTGTATTTATTTATATATTAATATTTATAATAAATGTTTTTCACATTAGAAGGCATATTTTTAAAATGAAATACAATTTTGTTTAAGAAATTGATAAGATGCCGGATGCCAGGATTTATTTCTTTTATTTTTAATATAATAAATCAAATATTTCGAGCGCGCTCTTTTTCAATAAAAACAAGCTGCGCGTGCGTGGTCCCCCTCTGTATGTGACTCGATGTGGTGAGTGTAAAATGCAATATATTTGGGCAATTTGGGGCATTTTTGACCCCCCTTCGACCCCCTGGAGGCGTGAACCAGAATTTTTCTGAGGTCAAGGATGCTCATTTTATATCCAGAACAATTGCCTCTACATTTTGGCCAAGTTTCAGAAAAATTGAATGGATGGATCAAACGTTTTGGAAGAAAAGGGTCATTTTTTGCCATTTTGGGGGCTTTTGACCCCCTGGGGGCGCGAACCAGATTTTTTCCAAGGTCAGCGATATTTATTTTCTATTAGGAACAATTGCCTCCACATTCGGACGGACAGACGGATGGACGGACATGCCTCAAGACATAAGTCCCCCGATTTTATAAATCGGGGGACCAATAAGAATCCAACATTGTAATATATATATATATATATATATATATATATATATATATATTTTTTATTATTAATATGCCTTCTAATGTGAAAAAACATTTTATTATAACCTTTCAGCGCATTGACGCTTGTTTTCACTGCTACTATGTGTACTAACATCTCAATAAGACACTGTCTCCATCTTACACCAGAGAGAGCGTTGCCGTTTGGGAGTCTCTTCGATTCAGCCGGCATGATGAATAATCAAAAAAATATATATAACAATGCCGGATTCTTATTTTTATTGAAAAAGAGCGGCCCCGCTCAAAATATTTGATTTATTATATATATAAGAAAAAAAAAATCCTGGCATCTTATCGATTTCTTAAACAAAATTGTATTTCATTTATATACATATTTGGTCCCCCGATTTATAAAATCGGGAGACCTATGTTTTGAGGCATTTCCGTCCGTCCGTCCGTCCGGATTTTTCTCTGCAACCATCCATTGAATTTCTCTGAAATTTTGCATGAAGTTGTAACTTTGGTCAGGTTAGAAAGTGACATTCTCCGATTTAAAAAAAAAATCTGGTTAGCCCCCCAAGGGGTCAAAACGCCCCGAAATGGCAAAAAATGACATTTTTTGCCCCATAACTTTTCATCCATCCATTCAATTTCTCTGAAACTTGGCCAAAATGTGGAGGCAATTGTTCCTAATAGAAAATAACTATCGCTGACCTTGTAAAAAATCTGGTTCGCACCCCAGGGGGTCAAAAGCCCCTTAAAATGGCAGAAAATGACCCTTTCCTCCCATAACGTTTGATCCATCCATTCAATTTTTCTGAAACTTGGCCAAAATGTAGAGGCAATTGTTCTGGATATAAAATGAGCATCCTTGACCTCAGAAAAATTCTGGTTCACGCCCCCAGGGGATCAAAGAGGGGGGGTAAAAAATGCCCCAAATTGCCCAAATTTATTGCATTTTACACTCGCCACATTGAGTCATATACAGAGGGGGACCACGCATGCACGGCTTGTTATTGATTTATTAGAGAATGTCAGATATATATATAATTATTATTAATAAATATTTTTGTCATATCAATAGACATATATGTTTCGCGTTTTATTTCACGCTTGTCAGTATGGAATTACGTAAGCGCATTGCTGGTCGAACAATTCGAACCCTGGATCCAAGTATTATGAATCCTGGTCTCGTAACCTTTTAGCCAACGTAACGATCATGCTTGGAAATGCAAGAGAAATATTCCTTGTATTCGTTTTAATGTAAACACAAGTACTGTATATATATATATATATATATATGGGAAAATGAAAAAGAAAAACCAAAAAAAATGGATGTTTTTTATGTGTACATCAACGTTTCGTCTTTATTTATAAGACTTCATCAGGATGATAAAATAGAGAAAAAATGTCATGCAAGCACAGATACATGTAGGGTAGACATATAGGGAAAAATAGAATGAAATAGTGGCCAACTGCTGGGTGGACGTCCGTATTTGTTGGAGAAATAGAAATGAATGTAGAAAAGAATGAGTGGGGAAAAAATGCCATCCACTTTACCCCTGCTCATCCCCCACCTCTTTCTCTTACCACCAGCCACAGTAGTCCTGGCTCACCCCATCCTTCCATTTTTTTTTTTTGAATAAGTAAAGGACCCCTTCCGAAGCAAGCATGAGCCGTATTAGCCCTAAGGAACGTACCCTCATTTAGAAAACATTATTTTTGCTTAAAAAACTCAAAACAGTGTAAAAAACAATACTTTAGTTTTTGTAAGTTTTAAGAAGTGTTTTTCGGCTAAAATTTGTTTTGTTTATTTCAAAAAATCTCGGAAGGGTCAGTCTACACACACATGAAGTTTGGTGAGTTTAACTTTTATTTTGTGGAAGTTATTCAAATTCAAGTTATTCAAATTTAAAGATAGGACCCTTATTTTGGCCCACCCTGTATATATCTTCTATATGTCCGGCACAATCACGTTGACACACCGGTTCCCATTAGGTCACCGAAGTTAAGCGGCGTCGAGCCTGGCCAGTACTAAATGGGTGACCATTTAGGAATACCAGGTGCTGTATGTGCTCTCTGCTTATCTCGGCATTGTTTCCAGTCGTCTTGTATTACTACTTGCCATTGGAATCAAGCAATGCCGACTCAGGAGAGCGGTTGTTGGGGGATTGCGCAACCCTTGCTATTACATGTTCAGGCGGGGCACTCATACGTCGAAATCGACGGGAGAGTCCATCATATATATATATATATATATATATATATATATATATATATATATATGTTACATATTTACTTTCATATGATTTAACAAAAAATCACAAGTATTTTCTTTAAATCCTGAATTTTTCAAAGAAAATATTCTTCTCTTTGGAAAATAATATTAAAATAATAAAAACTTTTCACACCTGACATTATCCTATATCTCCACAAAGCCACCATCCGCCCATGCATGGAGTTTTGTTCCCGCATCTCGAATGCTGCATCTACCACTAGCCTCTCCCTATTAGACAGGGTCCAAGAAAGAGTCTCCAATCTAATAGGTCCTGCACTGTCAACCAAGCTCTAACCCCTGTCCCATCGCCGCAATGTTGCATCCATGTGCTTGTTCTACATGTACTTTAATGGAATGTGCTCCGATGAACTTGCTGCTCTAGTGCCCCCCCCCCTCGACGTAAATACACGCGACCAACCCGACAAGCAAAATCACACCCCTTCACTTTACTCTGATAGTTTCTTTTCCCCTCCTTGTTTCCTACATAGTTTTATTATTATTTATTCATGTATTTATACAGGGTGGGCCAAAATAAGGGTCCTATCTTTAAATTTGAATAACTTGAATTTGAATAACTTCCACAAAATAAAAGTTAAACTCACCAAACTTTATGTGTGTGTAGACTGACCCTTCCGAGATTTTTTGAAATAAACAAAACAAATTTTAGCCGAAAAACACTTCTTAAAACTTACAAAAACTAAAGTATTGTTTTTTACACTGTTTTGAGTTTTTTAAGCAAAAATAATGTTTTCTAAATGAGGGTACGTTCCTTAGGGCTAATACGGCTCATGCTTGCTTCGGAAGGGGTCCTTTACTTATTCTAAAAAATAAAAAAAAAATTTAAAAAAAAAAAAAAAAATCAATAAATAAAAAAGTTATGAATTTTTAAAAATAGGACCCTTATTTTTGCCCACCCTGTATAATCACTTTTTTTTTGTATGAAATAATAACTGAATTGTGTCTACATTTGGTTATAGGGGGAGGGGGGGGGTTGTATTTTAGTCAGTACTACTGAAGAGCCATGGATTTAATAGCTGTTCTGTTTTTAAATCTCCTAAACAGCTGATGGGTCCCCTTTCTCTATTTCACGGTTTAGGGTCATGTCCCCCGTTTATGTTATAGCTGTGCCCCCCTTTTGCATTTGTGAATCTTCCAGCGTATACAAATGCGAAGTCTGCAAGAAGTTGACTTAGCTAGTATCTCTAGGAATTTAAACTGCATTTTTTTTTTTTTATCGTTTCGACTAAAATTCTAGATACGTTTTTTTTGTGTGTTTAAAGCGTTTTTTTAGTTTAATAAAAAAAAAAAAAAGTATGTTCAAGTCTGTTAAGTTAGGAAGAGAAAAATAATGGCCACCATCACGTGGAGTCTCGATAATCGCTCAAAAATCGAAAATTAAACAAAAAATACTGATAATAAAAAAAAATTTTACAGTTCGGTTGAACATTACATTTTCGCACGATTTGGTGACATTTATTGGATGTCTTTCTGTTTATTTTCGATTTTTGAGGCATTGTTTTTTTTTTCATTCCAACTTAACAGTTGTTTTTATTAAACTAAAAAAAACGCTTTAAAATAACTTAAAATACAAAGAAACTTATCCAGTTTTGTAGAACAGAAGAGTAACTTATCTTGCCTTTGGTAACATTTATTTTATTTATTTATTTTTTTTTTCACCCCTTTTTTGTTTTGTTAGATATAGTAAAAAAAAAAAAATCGCCTGACAAGTTAACCTTACTAAATGGTATGCATTGGGAACTCAAATCCTAGAGTGAGTTACCTTGTGCCAGACTTTCGTTAAGCTCCGTATGTGTACGCTTAGCAGAAATTCAGATTGGAAG
>OY744549.1:48420468-48492968 GCA_963556195.1 Sepiola atlantica
TTGAAATAAACAAAACAAATTTTAGCCGAAAAACACTTCTTTAAACTTACAAAAACTAAAGTATTGTTTTTTACACTGTTTTGAGTTTTTTAAGCAAAAATAATGTTTTCTAAATGAGGGTACGTTCCTTAGGGCTAATACGGCTCATGCTTGCTTCGGAAGGGGTCCTTTACTTATTCTAAAAAAAAAAAAAATAAAATAAAAAAAAATCAATAAATAAAAAAGTTATGAATTTTGAAAAATAGGACCCTTATTTTTGCCCACCCTATATATATATATATATATATATATATATATATACACACACACACTAGTAGAGTAATCCATCAAAGACGGATATAAGCAATACATATAGCATTAGTTTTCGATTTAAATGTTTTTCTTCGTTTGTTTATACGTTTTCGGTGGCACCCCTAACCCTAAATAGTAAAGTTTGCTGAGAGTACATATTCCATAATTCATAATGATAAGTTCAATAGTTGGTTGTTAATAAAGATAGCTTCGAGTATTTAAAATTTTTTAAAATTGGTTTAAGAATGTATTATTTTCGTGTTATTAGCTGAAATTTATCTTAAATAGCTACATTGGTTTTACAATCACTACCCTATCTCGCCGACTCAGCATGCACCTTCTAAACTCCAGCTCAATTCACCAGCATTTATAAAAACATAACTGCCCCCTCCCTCTGATTAAAGACAAATTTTAGTTAATAACACAGAAATAATACATTCTGAAATCAATTTTTAAAAAAACAAAAAAACTCGAAGCTATCTTTATTAAAACCCAACAACCTAAAATAAATAACATTAATATTTATTACAATTTATGATCCTTATTTCTGGCGGGGGGGGGGGGGGGTGCAATTTTTTGGACAACCTTCATAACTGACAGTAGTTTCTTTTCTGATTTTTTTTTCAGGTTTGATAATCAAATATTTATTTTTTTTACAGTTAAATCATCCTTTTATATTCTCCCGGGCAATGCCGGGAAACGGGTCCTGCTAGTATATATATAAAATTAAAAATACGGAAGCTATCTCTATTAAACTCCAGTACCCTATAATAAATAACATTACGTATGAAACCAGTAACAGCATTTTAAAATGCTTAATCTGATAAATTCATCCTGCGACGCTAATTCTGACATCCCAAAATTTAAATTGTTAACGTTTCTCCTGGAACTGCACCGGTTTGTTCTTTTGATGTCTAACTGATTTCACATGCAGGTTCTCAGCTGTTTTTTTTTTGAAATTCTCTTCTTTTCTCCAGCTTTTTTGTTCATTTTTTTTTTGTCACCTGAAGATGATTCGCCGAAGAATCGAAAACATTAGTGATACATATGGAACATATCAGGTTGGAAAGAAAGTAATGTCTTATTTTTTACTTCATCACTTTGCAGCCTCCTAAGTTGTACACAGTTCAAGTTTTTTTGATAATTGGTGTCTTAACATCTTGCTTTGCCTTTCAGATATAGTAATTAGTTGGAAAATATTAAGTTTAACGGTCTCAGCCGTCAAAAAATGGATATTAGTGAGGAGCATCTGAAACATTGCATGCTTTATGTATTCAAAAAAAAAAGGAAACTCAGCTGCAGAAGCTACAAGGAATATTGGAACTGTCTATGGAATAAATGTTCTGAATGATTGAAAATGTCAACGGTGGTTTGCAAAATTTTCTTCTGTAGACTTTAACCTGTCAGATCGGCGACGTTTGGGAAGGCCAAAATCAATTGATAAACACGCCATTTAATACACTGTGGAGGCCAATCCAAAGTTAACCAGCAGAGAATTAGCTCAACAATTCAATACAACCCATACCACAATTATGTTATGCCTTTACGAGTTAGGAAAAATTTCAAAACTTTGATTCTGGGTTCCCCACGATTTGACCGACGCTCAACGAAATCAAAAATTGACTGTTTGCACATCTTTGCTTTCCAGGAATCACCGAGAACCATCTTTGCAAAGAATTGTGACTGGAGATGAAAAATGTTTTAGTTTTACAAGAATACCCAATAATGGTTAGACAACAATTCAATACAGCAACCAGTAAGACCATTTTAAAATGCTTAATGTAATATGCTAATTCTAACGATTGGCTAAGAGAACAACAAAGAAACAGGGATGAGTCACCCTATAGAAAACAGAATTATGCTAATTCTGGCGTCGCGGAATTTAAATTGCAAACGTTTCTCTGGATAGGAGTTCAAATTCATACTGAAAAGATAGTGTTTTCCTTCTTATGATTAAAATGGTCCGTTGGCTTTTTCTATCTATAGGTCATTTACGCAAGATTTGCGGGTAGCGCATCTATGACAAAATTTTCTTGCGATCTGCTCACAGTTAATCTTTGACATTATTAAAAGGATTATAATACTTAAGCTTAAGGGTTTTAAGACGAAATTGAAATTCAAGGAAGTTTATATTTTATTATTGTGATTATTCTTGGTTTAGTTTTGACGTCTGACTTTACGAGCGCTTTTTGAAATTCTCTTTTCTCTCTCTAACTCCTTCTCTCTCTCTAACTCCTTCTCTCTCTCTAACTCCCCTCTCTCTCTCTCCTTCTCTCTCTAAGCTTTTTTTTTCCATTTGTTTTTGACACCTGAAGATGATTCGATGAAAAGTCGAAAACGCTAGTGATACGTTAATTCTTTTTTGATTTTGACACGAAAAAGATTAGAAAATTGAAAAAATAAAAAAGGTAGAATTCTCTTATGTTTAACAATGTTTGCTTAAATTAAAGAATGCTGCCTAAACGCACACACATAATATATATATATATATATATTATTTCATGTATCCACATAAAATGTTATAAGGAGATATAATTTTTTATGCATCAATTTTCAGTATTTACTTCAAATGTGCTCGATACGTGAGTAGAGCTTTGTTTGTGAGAAGCCCAACAATTGGCTAAGAGAACAACAAAAAAACAGGGATGAGTCACCCTATAGAAAACAGAATAGAATTGGAAATAGGAAGTAGAAAGTAAAATCAACCGAACTTTTGTGAGAAGCCCAACGATTGGCTAAGAGAACAACAAAGAATCTGATTGGTTAACTAGCTAGACGTGTATATAAAAACACCAAAACTAACTACGTGCATTTTAGCCTGACGATTCCCTTCGGGGATGAAATGCGGAAGCCTCTGTGTAGCTTAATTGCCATAAATATATTTTCATAAAGTACTATATATATATGTCTGTGTGTGTGTGTGTGTGTATATATATATATATATATATATATATATATATATATACACACACAGAGACATGTACAAAAATTATTTTTATTTATAGAGACATGTACAAAAAGCCGCTACACTAGTGTGTCGATGTTATCGATCAATAGTTATTAGAAACTAAGATCTCATCAGGCAGAAAAAAGTCTGATCTTTCACTCAGATATTCATATTAGGAAAAACTTTTCCTAATATGAGTATATGAGTGAAATAGACTTTTTTCCTCCTGATGATATCTTAGTTTCTAATAACTATTGATCGATAACATCGACACGCCAGTGTATCAGCTTTGTGTACACGTCTGTATGAATAAAATAATTGCATAAATAGCTCTATTTACTATTGAGTAGTTTTTATAAGCCCAGTTGAAATTCTGTGGATTTTTATCCTGTAGATGTCTACTTTACCTGGATTACTAATATATATATATATATATATATATATATATATATATATATTCGCAATATATATATATAGAGAGAGATGACAACAGAAGCTGAAGAGAGCCGGATGGGTAAGACCTTCCGTGCTTGAAACCGACGGTACGAATGTTGTACTAATTTTTCTGTATCAAAATAAATAAATATATATATACATACACATACACCCATACATATATTGAGAGATATGTTAGAAACAGGAAACGTTTTAGACAAAGGGGTCAAGAGATTAACACTGCAGATAAGGCAAGTTGGTACATGACGTCACCTGTTCTCAGTCTGATGCGATTTCTGGGAGAAGATAGTTTTAGTGGGAGCTGAAACTAGACACGACATACTAAAAAAAAAATCTGACCCCTCCCCCCAAAAAACAAGAAAAACGATAAAATCCAAGCGATATGCTTAAAACATAAGTAACTCTCTCTATTTTTCTTTCCACTCTCTTTTGCCTTTTAAACTACAAGCTGCGCATCTGGCTTAATAACTATTTTGAATAATTATATTCAGAAAGCATGTCAAATGGCTTTTGTCTCAGCTAACATAATTGGCCTCGGTCCTTGGAGGGAAGCAACACATGCACAACAAAGGCATGATTTTAAGGTGATTAAGATATTAATGATTAAATGACCGTTGAAAACTAAATGATTACATTGAGTAATTATGATGACGGGAAGATACTTTTGTTTTTATGAGAGAAAGAGAGAGAGAGAGAGAAGGAGTGAGTGAGAGAGAGAGAAGGAGTGAGAGAGAGAGAGAGAGAAGGAGTGAGTGAGAGAGAGAGAGAGAAGGAGTGAGTGAGAGAGAGAGAGAGAAGGAGTGAGTGAGAGAGAGAGAGAAGGAGTGAGTGAGAGAGAGAGAAGGAGTGAGTGAGAGAGAGAGAAGGAGTGAGTGAGAGAGAGAGAAGGAGTGAAAGAGAGAGAGAGAAGGAGTGAAAGAGAGAGAGAGAGAAGGAGTGAAAGAGAGAGAGAGAGAGAAGGAGTGAAAGAGAGAGAGAGAGAGAAGGAGTGAGTGAGAGAGAGAGAGAAGGAGTGAGTGAGAGAGAGAGAGAAGGAGTGAGTGAGAGAGAGGGAGTGAGTGAGTGAGAGAGGAGTGGGTGAGAGAGAAGGAGTGGGTGAGAGAGAGAGAGAGAAGGAGTGGGTGAGAGAGAGAGAGAGAAGGAGTGAGTGAGAGAGAGAGAAGGAGTGAGTGAGAGAGAGAGAAGGAGTGAGTGAGAGAGAGAGAAGGAGTGAGTGAGTGAGAGAGAGAGGAGTGAGTAAGTGAGAGTGAGAGAGAGAGAGGAGTGAGTAAGTGAGAGTGAGAGAGAGAGAGGAGTGAGTAAGTGAGTGTGAGAGAGAGAAGGAGTGAGTAAGCGAGTGTGAGAGAGAGAGAAGGAGTGAGTGAGTGAGAGAGAGAGAGAGAAGGAGTGAGTGAGTGAGAGAGAAGGAGTGAGTGAGAGAGAGAGAAGGAGTGAGTGAGAGAGAGAGAAGGAGTGAGTGAGAGAGAGAGAAGGAGTGAGTGAGAGAGAGAGAAGGAGTGAGTGAGAGAGAGAGAGAGAAGGAGTGAGTGAGAGAGAGAGAGAGAGAGAGAAGGAGTGAGTGAGAGAGAGAGAGAGAGAGAGAAGGAGTGAGTGAGAGAGAGAGAGAGAGAGAAGGAGTGAGTGAGAGAGAGAGAGAGAGAGAAGGAGTGAGTGAGTGAGAGAGAAGGAGTGGGTGAGAGAGAAGGAGTGGGTGAGAGAGAAGGAGTGGGTGAGAGAGAGAGAAGGAGTGAGTGAGAGAGAGAGAAGGAGTGAGTGAGAGAGAGAGAAGGAGTGAGTGAGAGAGAGAGAAGGAGTGAGTGAGTGAGAGAGAGAGAAGGAGTGAGTGAGTGAGAGAGAGAGAAGGAGTGAGTGAGAGAGAGAGAAGGAGTGAGTGAGAGAGAGAGAAGGAGTGAGTGAGAGAGAGAGAAGGAGTGAGTGAGAGAGAGAGAAGGAGTGAAAGAGAGAGAGAGAGAGGAGTGAAAGAGAGAGAGAGAGAAGGAGTGAAAGAGAGAGAGAGAGAAGGAGTGAAAGAGAGAGAGAGAGAAGGAGTGAAAGAGAGAGAGAGAGAAGGAGTGAAAGAGAGAGAGAGAGAAGGAGTGAAAGAGAGAGAGAGAGAAGGAGTGAAAGAGAGAGAGAGAGAAGGAGTGAAAGAGAGAGAGAGAGAAGGAGTGAAAGAGAGAGAGAGAGAAGGAGTGAAAGAGAGAGAGAGAGAAGGAGTGAAAGAGAGAGAGAGAGAAGGAGTGAAAGAGAGAGAGAGAGAAGGAGTGAAAGAGAGAGAGAGAGAAGGAGTGAAAGAGAGAGAGAGAGAAGGAGTGAAAGAGAGAGAGAGAGAAGGAGTGAAAGAGAGAGAGAGAAGGAGTGAAAGAGAGAGAGAGAAGGAGTGAAGAGAGAGAGAGAGAAGGAGTGAAAGAGAGAGAGAGAAGGAGTGAAAGAGAGAGAGAGAGAAGGAGTGAAAGAGAGAGAGAGAGAAGGAGTGAAAGAGAGAGAGAGAGAAGGAGTGAAAGAGAGAGAGAGAGAAGGAGTGAAAGAGAGAGAGAGAAGGAGTGAAAGAGAGAGAGAGAGAAGGAGTGAAAGAGAGAGAGAGAGAAGGAGTGAAAGAGAGAGAGAGAGAAGGAGTGAAATAGAGAGAGAGAGAAGGAGTGAAATAGAGAGAGAGAGAAGGAGTGAATTAGAGAGAGAGAAGGAGTGAAAGAGAGAGAGAGAGAAGGAGTGAAAGAGAGAGAGAGAGAAGGAGTGAAAGAGAGAGAGAGAGAAGGAGTGAAAGAGAGAGAGAAGGAGTGAAAGAGAGAGAGAGAGAAGGAGTGAAAGAGAGAGAGAGAAGGAGTGAAAGAGAGAGAGAGAAGGAGTGAAAGAGAGAGAGAGAGAGAGAAGGAGTGAAAGAGAGAGAGAAGGAGTGAAAGAGAGAGAGAGAAGGAGTGAAAGAGAGAGAGAGAAGGAGTGAAAGAGAGAGAGAGAGAGAAGGAGTGAAAGAGAGAGAGAGGAGTGAAAGAGAGAGAGAGGAGTGAAAGAGAGAGAGAGGAGTGAAAGAGAGAGAGAGGAGTGAAAGAGAGAGAGAGGAGTGAAAGAGAGAGAGAGGAGTGAAAGAGAGAGAGAGGAGTGAAGAGAGAGAGAGGAGTGAAAGAGAGAGAGAGGAGTGAAAGAGAGAGAGAGGAGTGAAAGAGAGAGAGAGGAGTGAAAGAGAGAGAGAGGAGTGAAAGAGAGAGAGAGAAGGAGTGAAAGAGAGAGAGAGGAGTGAAAGAGAGAGAGAGGAGTGAAAGAGAGAGAGAAGGAGTGAAAGAGAGAGAGAAGGAGTGAAAGAGAGAGAGAAGGAGTGAAAGAGAGAGAGAAGGAGTGAAAGAGAGAGAGAAGGAGTGAAAGAGAGAGAGAAGGAGTGAAAGAGAGAGAGAAGGAGTGAAAGAGAGAGAGAAGGAGTGAAAGAGAGAGAGAAGGAGTGAAAGAGAGAGAGAGAGGAGTGAAAGAGAGAGAGAGAGGAGTGAAAGAGAGAGAGAGGAGTGAAAGAGAGAGAGAGGAGTGAAAGAGAGAGAGAGGAGTGAAAGAGAGAGAGAGGAGTGAAAGAGAGAGAGAGGAGTGAAAGAGAGAGAGAAGGAGTGAAAGAGAGAGAGAAGGAGTGAAAGAGAGAGAGAAGGAGTGAAAGAGAGAGAGAAGTGAAAGAGAGAGAGAAGGAGTGAAAGAGAGAGAGAAGGAGTGAAAGAGAGAGAGAAGGAGTGAAAGAGAGAGAGAAGGAGTGAAAGAGAGAGAGAAGGAGTGAAAGAGAGAGAGGAGTGAAAGAGAGAGAGGAGTGAAAGAGAGAGAGGAGTGAAAGAGAGAGAGGAGTGAAAGAGAGAGAGAGAGGAGTGAAAGAGAGAGAGAGGAGTGAAAGAGAGAGAATGAGTGAGAGAGAGAGAAGGAGAAAGAGAGAGAGAGAGAAGGAGTGAAAGAGAGAGAGAGAGAAGGAGTGAAAGAGAGAGAGTAAGAGAGAAGGAGTGAAAGAGAGAGAGAGAGAAGGAGTTAGAGAGAGAGAGGAGGAGTGAAAGAGAGAGAGAGAGAGAGAGGAATAAGCCAATTTTCATGGAACCCTAAAAAGCAATAAACTTTCTTTGACCTGATTTCAAGTGAGGATTCACACTTTGATTTGAAGAATTCATCACCTGTTTTGTCTGCTCAACCAATCATCATTAGAAACATCTGGACTCTTGCAAACAAAACAAAAAAAATGGCGCCTGCAAATGATATTAAGAAGTTACTTATCAAAACCAAGTCTTGAGAAACTAACTTGAAGGTGTGCCAGTTGACACGGTTAAGATTCGAATAAAAAAATGTTGTTTGAAATAAATACAATTTAGGCGCGCAGAGTGAAAATTGTTGTATTGGCGCGTGACAAATATAAAATAACGCCCACGCACATTCCGATGTGCCTTTTTATACTAAATCAATTTAAAACGAGCGGACGTATTAGCAAGCACACCACGTGATATTTTTGTCCAATGAGATTTCTCCAAAAACATATTTTTCTAAACTTTTCTCAATAAGCTCGCTGGAGCCGACCCAATAGTATATAAGCACACACAAACATAAAACTTTCTCTTTTTTCAACTGACTTTCATCAGGAGCTTACACGCATCTCTATCACTCTTCCAGTTCACCATTTCGCGCGCTTTCATACAATTTCACAGGCGAACATTCACTAATGCCTCTTTTTACATATTATAACAAATGAACACTTCAACAAAAAGAAAAGACATTCTTCTTTTTACTTACATGAAACTAACGAAAGGACTCATGAACTCATTACACAAAGTAATATATTCTACTTGTTAATATGTTTATTTCAGTAAATAAACTTCCGTTAATTGTGCATGTAAATATTCTTCTTATTATTTTTATTTGTGGAGGAAGTTGGTAACCCCGACCAAAAGGGTACGACGACCCCCACAAATTGGTGACCACGACTTAGAATTGCATATACAACGGAATCTCTTTAAGCTACACGCGGTTCCTAACATACTGGCGATATCATGCGTGCGGTAACACTCAAAGGAAGAAAAAGACGATGCGAATCTCAAGGGATGATACAAGCCGTCAAACGAAGCGTGGATCTCAGTACAATGTAGCAACAAATTAGCGAGTTACGCCGGTAGTCGCTATTAAGTCGAAAGATAAAAAAAATCAACCGACAGTTTAAAGGCTCCAAAATCACTTTCCAACGAAAAACACAAAAATGGACGCTCCCCGCGTTGAAACACCTCTAGCTACGTTAACGCTAAATATTCCACCTTTTAATCCCACCAATATAAAGACGTGGTTTATCCAGATCCAGGCCCTTTTCGACGCAAAACGGATTACGTCTCAGCGAACCAAGTATTGTTATTTGGTTGAAAAACTCCCGGCAGACGTCGTCGAGGAAGTAACTGATTTGTTGGAGAACGTTCCAGAACATAATCCATACGACGAACTTAAGGAGGCTATTTTGAGACGGACTGGCTTATCGAACGAGACAATGTTACGCAATCTCTTCACCCAAGTAGAATTGGGAGATCGTACACCGTCACAACTCTTACGATACATGCGATCATTGCTAGGAGACAACAAAATGTCCGAAACTATTATGAGAAGTTTGTGGCTGGATAAACTCCCAGACACAACAGTACAAATTCTGGCACCCACAACGGAAGAGACAAGCACGGTAAAACTAGCCGACATGGCGGACCGGATACATGAAAATCTGAGGGGCCGCAGATTAAACTCAACACAAGCACAGCCAAAACAGACGAGAGACGTCGAAGTGGCCGAACTAAAAACCACGGTCGAAAATCTCACTCGTAAATTGCGGGAATTAATGCAAATAGACCGTCGTTATTCATTTAATAATCGACCGAACTACCGAAAACGAAGTTTTAGCAGAGGTCGAAGCAACACACGAGAACGAGCGAACGAAATCTGTTTTTACCACAAAAAATTCGGCACACAAGCAAGGCGATGCACGTATCCTTGCAATTTTAACAAGAAACAGGGAAACGGTCATTCCAGCCAGTAGAGACGACAACTGTTGCTGGATTTTCTACTAAAGGTCGTCTATTTTTTATTCGTGACAGGAATCACGGATATAACTTTTTAATAGATACCGGAGCCGAAATAAGCGTGATACCAGCGCTAAGTAAACAGAAAGCTACTCCACAGCCTTACCACCTCCAGGCAGCTAATGGCACCCAAATACCGACATACGGTGAGAAGTACTTAAGCATCAATCTCGGCTTGCGTCGCACATTTTCATGGATATTTACCATAGCCAACGTGACGACACCAATATTAGGAGCAGATTTCCTAGCACGATATAATCTATCGGTAGACATGACTAATCGCACACTGACTGATAACCAAACAAAAATCGTAATAAAAGGTATCACCACAAGATACCAGTCTACTGGGATTAGTTCTGCCTTTCCTGAAGAGACGTACATTCGTCGGCTGTTTCAAAAATACCCACAACTTACTCAGCCATTCACAGTCGCGGATAAAATAAAACATAATGCAAGGCATTATATTAAAACGAGTGGACAACCCGTCTACGCTACCCCCAGACGTTTGAAGCCGGATAAGTACAGGATCGCAAAGGACGAATTCCAACGCATGTTACAACAAGGAATTATTCGACCTTCCAAAAGTGCCTGGTCATCTCCTCTACATATGGTACAGAAATCAGACGCGACAACATGGCGTCCTTGCGGCGATTTCAGGAGATTAAATGCACAAACTGTACCGGATAGATACCCTATCCCACACATTCACGATTTCGCAATCGGACTGCAAAACGCCACGATATTTTCTAAACTGGATTTAGTGAAAGCATATCACCAAATACCGGTGGCGGAAGAAGATATCCATAAAACAGCACTGACCACACCATTTGGACTTTACGAATTTGTCAGAATGCCATTCGGACTTAGGAACGCCTGTCAAACCTTCCAAAGGTTGATAGACGAGGTTTTTAGGGACCTTCCATTCGTATTCGCATACGTGGACGATGTCCTAATTTCTAGTAGAAACCTCGACGAACATAAACAACACTTGGAACAAGTTTTCCAAAGACTGTCCCATTACGGTTTAAAAATAAACTTGGACAAATGTATTTTCGGTCAGCAAGAAGTAAATTTCCTCGGACATTCAATTGATAAGGAGGGAATATCACCATTACCCGAAAAAGTAAGTGCTATTACGAATTTTCCACAACCTACGTCTGTTAGACAAATTCGTCGCTTCATAGGTGTAATTAATTATTACAGACGATTTTTACCCAACTGTTCCACAATCCTTGCACCGTTAACGTCATTATTGAAGAACAAAACAAAAAACCAACAATTAAAACTGGAAGGATCAGCTTTAAAAGCTTTCCATCAAGCTAAAACTGCCTTAGTCAATTTCACAAAATTGAATAATATTAAGGACAGTGAGGAATCGAAACTTACACTCACAACAGATGCATCAGACATAGCTGTAGGAGCAGTTATACACCAACTGACAGGGAGTACAATGACCCCTATTTCGTTTTTTTCAGCCAAACTGAGCAAGACACAGACAAAATACAGTACCTTTTCAAGGGAATTATTAGCAATTTATTTGGCAATTAAACATTTTAGACATCTGTTGGAAGGAAGAGACTTTTGTATTTACACTGACCATAAACCGTTAACGTATGCACTGCATACACACATAGATAAGTATGGCCCAAGAGAAATCAGACATCTTGATTATATTGCTCAATATTCTACAGACATCAGATACGTCAAAGGACAAGAAAACATTGTGGCTGACACATTATCACGAGCTGCAATAACTTCAATAAATTCCAGTTCGCTGAGTATGGAATTGATTGCACAAGAACAAAAAACGGACGAGACACTCACTGTCCAAAGGAAAAACAAGAAAGACAACATCGCGATCGACCGAATTAAACCAGCATACATTGAGGAACACCCTCAGCCAATTTCCCCACCAGAACAAATTCCCTTAGAACATGGGAGTCCAGCAGAAAGTGACGGAAACGTCAAACCTACGACAAAAACCGGTAGAAAAGTCCACTGGCCGAAACATTTCAAGGAATACATTACATATTAAAAAAAAAAAAATATATATATATTTTTTCCTTTTTTTCAATCTGGGGGGAGTATTGTGCCAGTTGACACGGTTAAGATTCGAATAAAAAAATGTTGTTTGAAATAAATACAATTTAGGCGCGCAGAGTGAAAATTGTTGTATTGGCGCGTGACAAATATAAAATAACGCCCACGCACATTCCGATGTGCCTTTTTATACTAAATCAATTTAAAACGAGCGGACGTATTAGCAAGCACACCACGTGATATTTTTGTCCAATGAGATTTCTCCAAAAACATATTTTTCTAAACTTTTCTCAATAAGCTCGCTGGAGCCGACCCAATAGTATATAAGCACACACAAACATAAAACTTTCTCTTTTTTCAACTGACTTTCATCAGGAGCTTACACGCATCTCTATCACTCTTCCAGTTCACCATTTCGCGCGCTTTCATACAATTTCACAGGCGAACATTCACTAATGCCTCTTTTTACATATTATAACAAATGAACACTTCAACAAAAAGAAAAGACATTCTTCTTTTTACTTACATGAAACTAACGAAAGGACTCATGAACTCATTACACAAAGTAATATATTCTACTTGTTAATATGTTTATTTCAGTAAATAAACTTCCGTTAATTGTGCATGTAAATATTCTTCTTATTATTTTTATTTGTGGAGGAAGTTGGTAACCCCGACCAAAAGGGTACGACGACCCCCACAAAGGGAAGCAACACATTCACAACAAGGTATAATTTATTAACCCTAACCTACTTACATACACCTACATATACATGTCTAGCATCTATTAATAATGGAGTTTATGTAATTTTTTTTAGTTTTTATTATTTTTTTTATTATCATTATTATTATTAATTATTATTATTATTATTGTTATTATTATCATTGTTATTATCATCATTATCATTAATTATTATTATTATTATTGTTATTATTATCATTGTTATTATCATCATTATCATTATTTTTTATTATTATTATTATTATTATTGTCATTATCATCATTATCATTATTATTATTATTATTATTATTGTTATTATTATTATCATCATTATTATTATTAATGATTGCAGCGTTTGTTGTTCTTGTTATGAGTCCCGATTTAAAAAGGACGAAACGTATATATATATATATATATATATATATATATATATATAATTTTAGCCTGAAGATCCCCCCCCCCCCTCGGGGATGAAACGCGGGAGCCTCTGTGTAGCTTAATTGCCATAAATATATTTTCATAGCTTACTATATATATATATATATTGTGTGTCGAGGTATGTTGAAAAGAAATCAATACAGTGCACGATTGTAAGAATGCACAAACTAAGATACAAACAATATATAATAGATTCCAGAAATATATCATGGTTTCATTGACACGTGCAGGCCTTTAAAATTTAGAAAAGGGCTTTACAAGCCGTTTCAAATCAGTGTGTCAAAGAAAAGATAGATAGATAGATATACACATTAAATAATCAAATCAAATTAAACTCACTTCTCAAACACACACATGCACGCAACACGTACGCAACACGTAGATTCAAAACTGAACTAGATATAGACAATTGCGCACCACAGAAAAAAAACCTAAACATAAATACATATATGTATTGTATATGGATGTGTATATTTTTTATGTAATTGTTTTTATTGGTGATTTGCAGCGTTTGTTATACTACTGTATCAATTGTCTCACTTCCTAAGTGATAAAAATGCAGAAAATTGCATTATTAGTCCTATTCAACTTTATGACATATTTTTCATTAATATATATATATTATATATATTTATTTTGATTTAATAAAAATATCTGCATCTAACACATGGTTTCTTTGAAGGCATTTTGCCTCTATCTTTATGTTAAAATTCAAAAGATGCTTTAAAAAAAAAAATGAATTTCCCAAATTTATAACCACCAGCGATCATGCGCGATTCAAGTTCTATTTAAAACAGACATTTGCACCGTTAGTCGACACAAAATCCTACGAGACACTTCTACAAGACCAAAAAGGATATTACAAAAAAAAAAAAAAGGTTGATACCTTTTATTTGTCTAAGCTTTGTCGAGGCTTGTTTTATCAAGCGAAATATTAGATAAAAAAGTCAAGATGAAAAAAAAAAAAAAAATTTGGATCTTTATTTAGATTTAATAAAAATATCTGCATCTAACACTAGGGGTGGGACGTAATGGGTGAAAATTTCAGATTCATGCGAGTAGTATTTTTGTGTGTTCATTTATACATAAATAACACTAAACAATCAAACATTTTGAAAATTTTGCAAAATTCAGGTGCAGGCCAAAAATAGCCGTTAGGGCTGCACGGAACTCAGAATCCATCATTTTTCGGTGAAAAAGTGGTTTCATGCGACATTGCAGGTACTAAAACATCCTCTATTTTTGGCCTGCACCTTCTGAATTTTGCAAAATTTTTAAAATTTTGGATTGTTTAGTGTTATTTATGTATAAATGAACACAAAAAAATACTACTCGCATGAATCTGAAATTTTCACCGATTACGTCCCACCCCTACTAACATGGTTTCTTTGAAAGCATTTTGCCTCTATCTTTATGTTATATATATATATATATATATATATTTCTTAATTCTATATGTACATAAAAGTAATCCATGGACACGTGCTCACAGCCATCATCAGCATGGCTAACTTGAATATTGATGTCTATAGTCCAGCGTCTTACCAATGGACTACAACGCCCTGCCTAGAAATATGTACGATTTTTATCATCTAAATATTTAATGTATTTTATGTAATTGTTTTTATTGATGATTGCAGCGTTTGTTCTTGTTTTACTGCTTTATCAATTGTTTCACTTCCTAAGTGATAAAGATGCAGAAGATTGCATTATTAGTCGCCCTTAACTTTATAGATCTTAGATGTTATAGATAACATATATTTTTATTACTTGTATACGTACATAAAAGTAATCCATGGCTCACGGCCGTCATCAGCATAGCTAACTTGGACAAGGATCGAACCGTCGATGTTGATATCAATAGTCTGGCGTTTTACCCCCAGGCTATGGCATCTTGTCTAGAAATATGTACGATTTTTATCACCTAAATATTTAATGTATTGTTTTCGTTGGTGATTGTGATTACATTTATGTACGTATAAACATTTATAAAAATATATCTTTATAATGTGAGGTATGTATTATTAGGATCATTCGGACTACTGTTCTCATCTTGGATGTTATTCTCACAACGTTTCGGCCGATGTAACCTCCGAACTTCTTCAGGTGCGTCTTGTTGAACTCTGGAATCTGTACGGAATTTTGAACGTAACCCTTTATTTAATCCACGGGAGAAGTCTTAAGTGATTCGTAATTGTATTCTTAGTGTCGCCCGTATTGAGGATTGAACCTTCAACCTCCAGAAGACTGTCACTTAGAACTGATTGTTATTTAGCACTTTTATCCGTTGCACGATGGGCCCTGAAGAAGGTCAGAGGTTAGATCGGTCGAAACGTTGTGAGAATAACATCCAAGATGAGAACAGTAATACGAATAATACAAATTATCAATCCTCATCTCAAAAGTACCCCTAAACAAGATCGGAGGTTACATCGGCCGAAACGTTGTGAGAATAACATCCAAGATGAGAACAGTAACACGAATAATACAAATGATCAATCCTTATCTAAAAAAACAAGCCGCGCGTGCGTGGTTCCCCCTCTGTATGTGACTCGATATGGCGAGTGTAAAATGCAATAAATTTGGGCAATTTGGGGAATTTTTGACCCCCCTTTGACCCCCTGGGGGCGCGAACCAGAATTTTTCTGAGGTCAAGGATGCTCATTTTATATCCAGAACAATTGCCTCTACATTTTGACCAAGTTTCAGAAAAATTGAATGGATGGATCAAACGTTATGGGAGAAAAAGGGTCATTTTTTGCCATTTTGGGGGCTTTTGACCCCCTGGGGGCGCGAATCAGATTTTTTCCAAGGTCAGCGATACTTATTTTCTATTAGGAACAATTGCCTTCACATTTTGGCCAAGTTTCAGAGAAATTGAATGGATGGATGAAAAGTTATGGGGCAACAAATGTCATTTTTTTGCCATTTTGGGGCCTTTTGACCCCCTGGGCGGGGGGCTAACGAGATTTTTTTTCAAAAATCGGAGAATGTCACTTTCTAACCTGACCAAAGTTACAACTTCATGCAAAATTTCAGAGAAATTCAATGGATAGTTGCAGAGAAAAATCCGGTCGGACGGACATGCCTCAAGACATAAGTCCCCCGATTTATAAAATCGGGGGACCAAAAATTCCGAAACACAAAATTAGGTATGTTTATAGAATTGTATGTACAGGATTCACTCCTAGACTATTTAACAGATTATTATAAATTTTGGAACACAGCTAGGCATGAGGGGTTAAAATGTCGGCTATATTTAGTTTTAGGAAAAAGGGGGTAAAATGAGACGGAAGCCCTTCGTAAAAATTCAGATACTTCAAATTTTAACAGCAGTTAATAAAACTTCCCCGAATTTCATTTTCTTTGAAATATTTTAAAAGTTTTTTTTAGGGGCTTAATAAGAGTATTCAAATATTTCAGATTTGCATTCAATTTTATCCGTAGTCATTAAACACTAATTAAGCAAGATTCCCTAAATTTCGGTTTGGTTTGGTAGTTTTGTTTTACGGCATATCAACCCTTTTTGGGTTATTTAATGCCGAATCTGGTCATTATAGTAAAAGATTTATGCTTCAAGTTCTAAAAATAAAATAAAAAAGGGGAGGGAGAAAGGGAGAGGGGCTGTTGTTTTTGTTTTTGTTTTTGGTTTTGTAGAACATAATTAAGTTTTACAAAAAAAAAAAAAAAAAAAAAAAAAACGTCAATGTAGGTGAATTTCGTCTCAGGGAGCCACAGGGCAGCCTGATCTGGTATCACCAGCTAAATTTCGGTTTCTTCTTAAGCCCTCTTAAGCTTACTGTTAAGGCAACCTAACAAAACAGAATAGTTATTTCCCCTTGAATCAAAAGAAAGAGTTATCACCCTTAGATAAAAGAAGTCGTCTGCCATGACAGTTGAAAAGTAAACAGATCAAACATAAGCATCTCGCGTTCAGCGGTTTTTTACATTTCAATTTAATCGGTGTTTTTGTTACAGGTTCTACTTCGTCCTTCCTTCATTTTTGCGTTGTTATTAAACCGATACCAACGTGTAAACACCAGATGTAACACTTACACCTTAAATTTTAGATATTTTCTAGAATCAAAATCATGTAATGGATTTTGATCAAACTCGGAATAGGGATTCTTGACATAAGGTTTAGTAGCATTATATCTCGAGTTTAATCTTCGTAAGTGGACATAAAAGTGGTGCAAAACTTCTGTTTGGGGAATTAATTTTACTTATCCTGGGTACTAAAGCTGAGTTAAACAGTTTTCCTATATTTTAATCACACAAAATACATGTTAAAATATTCTTCAGTTATCGTATTCATCTATATTTGAAAAAAACAAAACAAAAAAAAACTTCCATTTTAATTGTTTTGATTAGCCGTAATTTGCAATTAACTAACCGAGTGACCCATCTATGACTAAGTTTCTATCTATCATTCTCACCCTCTCTCGCGGTATGTTGCTTGTCCCCTCGCTCTTTATCTATCTACATAAAAAACACAACAACCTAAAATTAACAACATCACATATGAAACCAGTGGTAACATTTTTAAATGCTTAACGTAATGCGATTTTGTTCTGTGATGCCATCCAGCGTTGCTGAATTTAAATCGTCAACGACTTCCTGGAACAATGCGAAAAACGTTCTCTGCGCGTTTCTCCGTTGTCTTTTGAAAAATTCTCTTTCTCCAGCTTTTTTGTTCATTTGCTTTTGACACCTGAGGATGATTCGACGAAGAATCGAAAACGTTTGTGAAACCTGTGGAACATTTAATTTTTTTGATTTTAATCCAAAAAAGACCATCAGAAAATTTGAAAAAATAAAAGAAAAGGTATAATTAAACAGACAAATTCTGTTATTTTTAACAATGTTTGCATATATATATAACAAATAACTTTGGAAGAGGCTATATTGCCGGTCCCGGCAAAATAACGATTCCTGCGTTATTTTGCCGGTTCATGTATATTTAACTAAATTGTTAAACATACAGTGACGCCCGGCACAATAATTATTTACTAATGTAAAGGGATCGTTATTATGCCGGTTCATTATTTTTAAAACCCTAATTGTTATGGCCTTGCGAAAGAAAAGGTAATTAAATAAATAAGGGCAAATATTTAAAAACAATTTGTTTTCATCATCAGTTGTGTCGGTTAAAGAAATAAAAAAAAATCGACCTGCCCTATTGTGTCGGTTAAAGAAATATCTGCTTACTTTTCATAATAGAATTAATGTTGATGAATTTCCCCAACATTACTAAGTCTGCTCTCGATTTAAGTAATTGAAATTTTCCTTAAGTTATATATAAGTTATATATAAAGAAAAAAATAAGCAACAAATAAATGTTACCAAAGGCAACATAAATTATTATTCTACCTACCTGTATAAGTTTATTTGTTTATTTTATTATTTATTTTGATAAATGATTTTTTTTTATAAAAATAAATAATCAAATAAACAAATAAACTTATACAGATAGAAGAATAATTTATATTGCCTTTGGTAACATTTACTTGTTAAAAATGTGCTTTACAAAGGAAAGATTTTAATGTAAAATTCTCATTTTCTTTCTGAAGAAAAACTTCGATAATGTTAAAATATACAGAAAATCACTGGATTTAAACAGTTTCTATTTTAAGATGTTCTTTCAATGAAATCATAAAATAAGTCGTAATTTTGAAGAGTTCACTCCTAATCGAATCAACCGGAAGTTTTTAATTTTATCGTTATTTTAAAATATATTGGCGTTTAATAAAGTTTTAAATTATACAAAAAATCAATCAGGCAAAGTTTTAAATAAAAAAAACAAAAAAAAAACAATCAGGCAAAGTTTTAAATTATAAATAAAATTTCGTTTGATAAAGTTTTAAATAATACAAAAAAATTAATTTAAATAATAAAAAAAAAAAATTATAGTTAAATAAACACGAGCCGCCAAAATAACGTAAGACTCATTATTGTGCCGGGCGTCACTGTATGTTTAACAATTTAGTTAAATATACATGAACCGGCAAAATAACGCAGGAATCGTTATATTGCCGGTCACGGCAAAATAACGCAGGAATCGTTATTTTGCCGGGACCGGCAATATAGCCTATTCGAATAACTTTTACCAAACAATAAAATTTAATTTTCTACCGAAAACTGTTTTAAAGTTTTCATTTCAAAATAAGATTGTGTAAATAGCTCTCTTTCAAACACAGTAACAAAAATTAAACATGGCTGCCTAGGTTAATTGTTAGATATCAAAGGTGAACGAAAAATCTAGGAAGTCATGTTTAAATTTTTACTGGCTCTGAAATAGAACATTGAACGAACTCTTTTTTTTTTTAATAAATAAAACTGTTTTAGAGTTTTAAAACGTAAAAAGTATACAGGTCGGTAGAAAATTTTAATAATAATATATTAAGACAGGCTTCGTTAAAATCCACGGAGTTCTGCTTTTTTGAGATTTTCTTGGTTAGTCGTTCGACTCTTCGAGCGATTTTACGCTCGTGTGGTAGTAGCTGGTGCAGTAGAGCACCCATCGTTATGGTTTGGGTCAAATCTCGAGTGCTTTCGGACGTCTCGTCCATCTTCAAGAGGGTGATTTTAGCTAATATGGGTCTTTTTCCGCTTCCATTTTTATAGCTTTTTTTCTTCTTCATTCTTTAATTTTTTATGTTTTATTGATTTACATACGTATAGATATTTTTTTTTTTTTTTCCTTAAATGTTAATTGTTAAATACGGAAAGGGCATTAATGCCGGTTGTAAATGCGATTTTGTTTATCGTGGGTGGCATTTTTCTAATATATAGTGCTTCAAATATTTTAAGTCGGTTAGTACAGTTATTTCTGTGTATAATTCGAGTGTTGTTGGTTAGTATTTTCCGAAGTTCGGCGTATTTTATATTTTTATTGTGTGTCTCTGTATGGCGTTGGTTTGATTCGGGTGGTACGTAAGACGTCGGGAGAGGGTTGTCGTGGTGTGGCCGATGTATGTGCTGTGTTTGTCTGTTTGGTTTATAACAATTTGCTGCCAAACTGTACGTATATATATATATAGTGAATGCTTTTATTCAAACATGTACAAGGTCTGCTACACTGGCATGTCGATGTTATCGATCTACAGCGCTCAATCGATCTACAGCTCTCTAACGGCAAATATATTTTTAAAAATCGGTCACATGACTCTTATTTCTTTCTCCTCTTCTTCTTTGCTTGACTTCATTCTTCCTGGAATTCAGCGACCAGGTTGGATCATAAAAAATTCTCTGCCTGATGAGACCTCAGCTCTTGAGAGCTGTAGATCGATAACATCGACATGCCAGTGTAGCAGACCTTGTACATGTTTGAATAAAAGCATTCACAATACAGCTCTATATTTTTATTGAGCACTCTTTTATAAGCCCGGTTTGATTCCCTTTGGATTTCTACCCTGTGGACTTTTACCCTACCTGGATTACTATATATATATATACATATATATATATATACATATATATATATATATCTTATAGGTAGCACAGCATGTTTAGTATGCAAGTTGTCACAGCAGTATTAATACAGCAATATCAACCACACGTTTCCATTTAACTGAATAAAACTGGAAGCGGCCACCCATAGGCCGATATTTTTAACAGTGGGGTTGGCATAAAAAAATATATATATGAAAAAATATATATATATATATATATAAATAAATATAAAAAAATATAAAAAAACATATATATATATAAAAACATTTTAATACTAAGAATAAAGGAATAAAAAAAGGAGAAAAGAGAAAAAGAGTATAAAAAGGTATAAAAAGAAGAAAAAAAGGGGGTTAAAAAATATATATATATATATAGAGAATAAAATGTAGAGAATAAAAAAGAGCGAGAGAGAAAGAAAGAATAAAAATAGAAAGAATAAAAATATATAAATAAAATATATAAATAAAAATAATAATAATAAAAATAAAAAAAAAAATAAAAAAAATAAAAATAAAAAAAATAAAAAAATAAAAAAATAAAAAAAATAATAAAAAAAATAATAAAAAAATAAAAAAATAAAAAAATAAAATTAAAAATTAAAAATTAAAAATTAAAGATTAAAAACAAAAATAATAATAAAAATAATAAAAAAAAAAAAAAAAAGAAAGGGTTTCTCTGGCATAGCTTCCCCTCTAGTCCCACCGTAGAACCACTTACACACGCCGTTATCGCGTCTGCCGACTCGGGTAAGCACAGATCGGTACAATAGAAACACAAAATGGCGGACTACCAGCGCCTTTGGTTCGTCGGTAATGTGCAAGACACTTAATACTTTGGTTATTCTCTCAGAGTTGTAGCCTGAATTCTTGGCGTAATGCCAACTGCGGAAATCATGAGCGGGAGTGGCAGTGACGGGGTAGGGGAAAAAACGGCGGAAGGCGGGAATAATCTTGGCGGGAAACTAAGTGCTGAAATGATGGGGTTAAAATAGAATCTTGCTCAGGTAGCAATAAAGGAAATGCAGTCGACAAGGCTGCAAGCCAAGTTAGGTAGTCATTGGGAAGTGGTTCTTCTAAATTGGATTCCTGTTAATAGCGAATAGTAGTTGTACATACCCAGCGTTGCCCGGGAGTCTTTTTACTTTCATTTTAAAAAATTAAAAAAAAAAATTTTTTTTTACACATCGAATGAATACTTTTAAATTTTTTTTAAAAATTCTTAACTTTAATATATAAAGTAAAGTCAGCGTGCGCTCAAAAGGGTTTATCATGGAGACCATCTAAGAACATTGCTTTTCTCAAGTAGGTTAGTCTCAGCATGATTCCTGTTTTTATGAGGCACTTATTTTATTTCAAACAAAAGGCAAATTCTGTGTGGTCACATTCACAATCAGAGCTATTTGCAATTTTTTTGTGCACCTCCCTTTTTCGTTTGACCGAGCAACTAACACCTGCAATATCTGCCATTCGCATGCACAACTAAAACATACAGCTAGTTCTCTGTATAATTTTTGTTATTTGGACTACATTTCTCATCTTGAGTGTTATCATCACAACGTTTCGGCCGCTGTAACCTCCAGGCTTCTTCAGGTGTATCTCTTCGAACTCAGGAATATTTCTGTCGAACTCAGGAATCTGGACGTAATTTCGAACGGAACCCTTTATTTAATCCACGGGGGTAACATGCTCTCGTTCTGTCAGCCATGATTGGGAGAAGTCTTCAGTAATTTGCAATTCGGTGGAGTTGTCGTGTGCCTATTGACGGCAGAGTTAGTTCTGATTACCTGCCATTGAGGCTGAAGGTACCAGCGTCAGCTCTGCGTGCCTTGCAACTATACATCCCGTTAAACATGCAGCGTTGCTCATGCTACAACAGTTTTGGAATAGCAGGGCTACCCGGCGTTGCTCGGGATCATAAAAAGACATAATTGAAGAAAAATCGTGTGTGTAACATCTTTATATTCAAACTTCTATTTCTCTCCCTCTCTCTGTAGCCGTCTCTTCATCTTTCTACTTTTCTCTTCCCTGGTCGCTCCATTTCACCGCTACTTTCTCCCTGTGCCTTTTGCGAAAGCTGTCACTTCCCCACCATTCCTCTTCCATTGCCCAGGGCAAAAATATGACATATTTCTATAAAAAGTGCTACCTCTGTCTGCACCTTCTATATAGGTACTTATCTCCGCCCCGGTGCGCATACTGCATATGTACCTATCGCCGCCCCGGTGCACATACTATATACGTACCTATCGCCGCCCCAGTGCACATACTATATACGTACCTATCGCCGCCCCAGTGCACATACTATATACGTACCTATTGCCGCCCCGGTGCGCATACCATATATGTATGTATTGCAGCCTCAGTGCGCATACCAGATACCTACCTATCGCCGCCCCAGTACTGATACTATATAAGTACTATCGCCGCTCCGGTGTGAACGCTAAATACGTACCTACATACTTCAAGAAGAAACGCTCGATCACGCTTTCTTCCAATGTCACGAACTCCAGCGGTTTTGGGGGTTAGGGTTAGGGTGTATGACGTGATGGCTTGTATCGATCTTGAGCATCCTCTGCTGCTAAACGTATCCTATGTAATCGACAACGTCGGGCTGCCGTGGGACGGGGAGAGACGAATGGTGTTTCTCGTGATCTTGGTCATAGCGCGAATGGTGGTGTGGACGTCGCGCCCGAGAGATGACCGAGGTTTTGAATCATTTGCTGATCAGGATCTGATCGCTTTCCTCAAGCACCAGCTAAAGGTCAAGATCAGATGTGGTAGAAAAAAATTACATTCGTCGGTATTTGAAAAAAGGTGGATACAAGTAGCGAGCTTGTGTTCGAAAAGAAGTCAAGTATGAGTACGTGTTCCCTGCCTGAGCATGGCACATGCGGTTCCTGGTCCTGTCGGACTCCAGCCCTTTCGGGTAAGTTTAGCCTCTTAGCTCGTCAGGTGAATGAGTTACCTCCACCCCCTGGTAATAGAAATCCTCCAAGATGCCCACTCCCCATTTTCAATTTTTTGTCCACGGTCTCTCTAAATTGCATTTATCTTGGAAGAACACCACCCATTCTATAAACTCCATCACCCGTTTTTTTCTCCCACTTAAATCCCATTCCCATTTAGAGATCAACCTTCTTGTTTTCGGTTCTTAACAAACCGGAAAACAGTGGGCGGTCTATTATTTAGAAAGGGTCGGAAGGGTCTTACTAACCAAATATTTTGTTTTGTTTTTTTCCCTACTCTCCCTTTTATTCCAATGATTTTTTGGAAAAGTAAAATTTCCAACAAACTTTGGGATATCTTAAGCAGAACGGCCCCCTAGAGTAAATGTGGTATTGTGGTGACTGAGATGATTCTAGTTAAGAGTTGGATAGACATTTTTATTACTATAGACCAAGGATGACCAACGACACCCCACCTTTTTTTACCACACATTTTTTATGGCCTTGTGCCTTATTTGTTTAAAATGTAAATTTTTAAAATATTTTCTGCAAAGAAATATTTCAAAGTGTAGTATCTGTTTTGTCCAAACGTCCATTAAATGGAAGTATGTCACAAGCTCCTACGAAGGTCTAAAAAGAAAAAAAAGAGAAGAGACTAATAAAAACTAGTGGGACCCATGGAAATTCCACAGTTGTATCTCTGTGGAATTTCCATGGGTCCCACTAGTTTTTATTAGTCTCTTTCTTCTCTTTTTTTTTTTTTTTTTTTTTTTTTTTTTATAATTACTGCTGCCACATATGGGAATATGCCATAAAGTTCACTCTTCGTTGCCAAGACAGAGTTTAAAATCGACTTCGAAATCTAGTGGGCGATTATCTCTTTCGTTCCTTACAACTCCTTTCTCACAGAAAAGACGTTGCTAGTCTCTCTCTACTCTATCGTTATTTTCACTGAAGGCGCCCGACTGAGCTCCAATCTCTGGTTCGCCCCTTGCAAAACATTCACAGCAAGAACTCGCTTTTCTACCACAACAACAAAAAAAACAAACTTTCCTTTCTTTCTCGTGTCCATCGTGGCAGGCAAAATTTCCATAAACAGTTGCTAGTCTCTCTCTACTCTATCGTTTCTCCGCATCTGTAGAACACATTGCCGCTGAACTGCTTCCATACAGCCTACAACTTAGTCGCCTTCAAATCCATGTCAAAAGATTCTTGCCATATACCCCCCCCCCACAAGTAACCAAATTTGATTCATTCCATTAATCATATGCAATCCTCTCATGATGTTGTTCATCTTTCAACTTGCCATTATTCCATCTCATTTACCCTTTTCCGCGGGCCACATCCGGCCCGCGAAGGCTTAGCGTCCAGCCCGCCACCCTGCTATGCTTTATTATTGCAATCCGGCCCGCGGACCTCCCAGTAAAACTCATATCATTTTGTGCCATAGACGTAAAAGTAGGTTTCAATTAAGATTTACAGTGGGATAAAAATGTATAAATATCAGCGAGCGATGATGCATGTATATTTCATTTTTCTTTAACTATTAATTTCAAATCCTTGGCCTGAGATAAAAATAGAAAAAGAGAAAGAGAGAGGCAAAGAGGAAACGAAAGACGAGGAAAGGGCATAAAACAGAGAACATATGTGAGGTGTGTCAAAACGAATGCTGGATCAACTTGCTACTTCCCCGTCATTATTTTTTATGCTTCCAAAGTGGCTCTTCGTCGGCGCCTTTTATAACATCACATACAGAAGTCTCTTGAGAAAATATATCAGATTTGTCGAGTGTTCAATGCAATTTTTGTACAATTTATTCATGTAAACGAGATTTCGTTTTTCACTCCGGCCCGCGATCTTCTTCCAAAAGTCTCATCTGGCCCCCACTCTGAAAAGGTTGCCCGCCCCTGTTCTACACTATGCGACTAGACAAGCGATGTTGGAAATTGGAAGAATTGCAACAACGAAAACTCTGAAAAGGTTGCCCGCCCCTGTTCTACACTATGCGACTAGACAAGCGATGTTGGAAATTGGAAGAATTGCAACAACGAAAACTCTGAAAAGGTTGCCCGCCCCTGTTCTACACTATGCGACTAGACAAGCGATGTTGGAAATTGGAAGAATTGCAACAACGAAAACTCTGAAAAGGTTGCCCGCCCCTGTTCTACACTATGCGACTAGACAAGCGATGTTGGAAATTGGAAGAATTGCAACAACGAAAACTCTGAAAAGGTTACCCGCCCCTGATATATGGTGACCCTTTCAGAAAAAAAAAAAACCACGAACAACCTGCATCTTCCACATTGGCATTACCCCTTTAGATGTTATTTAGTAAGATACATAATTTTTGTCTTCACCAGTTTACGGATGCACATTGTTGTAACAATCTTTCCCATTTTCTAAAGTTGCTTACAAATTGTTTCAAATCGTTCACAGCTAATGATTGTTTATCAGTTGTATTTTTCCCATTAATTACCGTTATAAAAATTTACAGCGCGCATCACATACGCCTTAGATCCGATCAACCGATAAAAACATTACTGCTATTGTATCAGCTTGGTGCTTCCATACATTACATTTCAGCATCTCCTCACTGGCATTGCCCCTTTAGATGCGAGACGGAAAGTTGCCAGTTGGGTGGAGATCACAAAGGCTATCAGTGATGAACACCATCTCCTTCATAAACGTGGCCCAACGACTGAAATCAAAGAGAAGCTTCCTCAGCCATGTCGAAGCCCCTAACAACATCTCAGGTAGAGACCAGACTACAACTATGAACCAGACGGCTAGAGAATCCCCCCTTCCTACTGACATGAGAATCTCCCCATTCCGAGGCCCTCTCTCCCGGTTCAGAGGCATCCTGGCTCCAGTGGAAAACACTAAACCGTCTGAGAACGGGAATGGGGGGGCGATCAAAAGTTGCGATGAGTAAATAGGTCTACAAAACTGACCCAACCATCTGCGAATGTGGAGAGGTGGACCATACGACGCAACGCTGCCTTGTCTCCCTTCTACTGCCCAACCGGTGCAGCTTGAAAGATCTAGCAGAGTACAACAATAATGCAAAGGACTGCATTAAAAAAAAAATGGGAAACTGTCGTATGATCACATGACACTTCAAAGACACGCAAAAAAGTAAAAAAAAAAAAAAATTCATATGCCACAAATTGAACATTTTCGAAGTTACGGCCAAAAAAAACAAAAAAAAACCCAGATACAATTATCAGGTCACTGTTACGGGCAATATTATGTGGGCCCAACAAATGGACAAAGCCATTTATAGAGATGCGCGTCTGCATCTAAAAACGCCTGCTTACTAAATCACACAATAATGATAATATATAAAAGAAAAAAGAAGTCTTAATCCGAAACAATAATCAATACCGAACGTCGGCAGTAATTTCCTCCGTTTCAGATGAGATGCGCCGTCACGATAATGCCAGTTACTTTTTTTTTTGTTTACGGTGCTTATACTCGCATCGATCCTAATTATGGAGGTAAATCTGTGTTTGGATAAAAGAGTAGTAGTAGTAGTAGTGGTAGTAGTAATAGTAGTAGTGGTGGTAGCGGTCGTAGTGGCGGCAATAGTAATAGTAGTGGTAGCAGTAGTAATAGTATTAGTAGCAGAGGTAGTAGTAATAGTGGAACTAGTGGTAGTGGTAGCAGCAGTGGTAGTAGTAGTGGCAATAGTAATAGTAGTAGCAATGGTAGTGGTAGCAGCGGTGGTTGTTAGTAGCAGTGGTGGTAGTGGTAGTAGCAATAGTAATAGTATTAGCAGTGGTAGTGGTAATAGTAGTAGCATTGATTTACTCCTCTCCAGGAGTTAGGCACAAGGCCAGTTTTTATCTTACTCCCACAAGTAAGATGTGACCCAAGGTCGGGTCGGGAAAGTGGGGTTTAAAAATTGCCTGGGTAGCCCCGTCGGCATTCCCCGGTAGGGGCGCCTCAGGCAGTAAGCAATAAACTTACTCCTCCCCAAAGAGGGGATGCGAAGCCTGGGAAGGTGGACCTCCCAGAACTGCACAGGACAGACCCATTGACCGGCGTAAATCAAGACCTGAAGGCCAAGACAACACCAGTCTATGGGGTGCAGTATCCATCGGAACAGATACTACACTTTGATCTTGGCCAAAAGGCCAATGGTGGAGTAGCAGTGGCAATAGTAATTTGTAGTAGTGGTAGTAGTAATAGTAGCAGTGGTAGTAGTAATAGTAGTAGCAGTGGTAGTAGTAGCAGTGGCGGTGGTAGTAGTAGCAGTAGCAGTGGTGGTAGCAGCAGCAGCAGCGGTAGTAGCAGCGGTGGTACCAGCAGTGGTAGAGATTTTTTGAGATTAGTGTTATTTCGAGAAACAGCATTTCCAAATGATTAGGTGCACTCTAAAACAATTGATATCATCATCATCGGTTTAACATCCGTTTTACATGCTGGCATGTGTTGGACAGCTTTAAAGAATTGACTTCTGATGTGAACCTGCATGCGTGCGCCCACTGCACTGGCCGCAATTGTCCCCACTCATTGTGCCGGTCCAAAGTTGTCTTCCGACTCGGAGAGTGCTGCAACAAAGAATTCTCATCCCAAATAAAACCACAAGTCCTGCTTAAAAACAAGTAACAGTAAAATGAAACTCGTGTTCCCAGGTTGAATGGCAGACTTGCAAAATCTGATTCTTCCCGAATAAAAAGAAGATAAGTCTAATCAGCACCATCCTTCAGCTAAGAGCCCCAGATGGGCCCCATCTTGCTTGGACCGGCACACAGTTCTAACTGATCGCTAGCTCTCTCAGAAAACCCATTTTCCTGTCATGCCCAGGGAGCCAGGTCTCTCTCTTCCCATCTCTTGGGGTCCTTTGTCCCCGAGCGGAAATCCCGGATTCCAGTCTTTCTCACTGGTCACCATTCGACCACCCAGAGGCTGACCACTGGAGATATCTATCAGACAGTCTACTCAAGTGGGCTTTTCATAGAGACAATCTAAGAACATTACTTGCTGTTTATAAGAGGCATTTATTTCATAGAGACAATCTAAGAACATTACTTGCTGTTTATAAGAGGCATTTATTTCATTTCATAGAGACAATCTAAGAACATTATGTGCTGTTTATAAGAGGCATTTATTTCATTTCATAGAGACAATCTAAGAACATTACTTGCTGTTTATACGAGGCATTTATTTCATTTCATAGAGACAATCTAAGAACATTACTTGCTGTTTATAAGAGGCATTTATTTAATTTCATAGAGACAATCTAAGAACATTACTTGCTGTTTATAAGAGGCATTTATTTCATTTCATAGAGACAATCTAAGAACATTACTTGCTGTTTATAAGAGGCATTTATTTCATTTCATAGAGACAATCTAAGAACATTTCCTTTGACCGAATATCTAACACCTGCAGCGTCTGCGATTCGCATGCACCACCAAAATCTGCAGCTTACACCGAACTAACCTATCTCTGGCCAGTCTTTATCTTTCTCTCAGGTCCATTTTCATCACTTTTTTTCCCTTGAGCTTTCATTCTGAACTGGACCTGCTACCTTAACTGATCTATCGGGTTATCAGGTTTGGTTGTTTTGTTTTACGGCACATCAACCCTTTTCGGGTTTGCAGAACATGATTGAGTTTTGCAAAAGGGGGAAAAAAAACAATAACATTACTGTTTGGTGCATTTTTTTTTTATCAGGAAGCCGGTATCTTTAGACAGCCTGATCTGGTAGCACCAGGTGGGTTGTCAGGAGATATTAATTAATGCCCAATATGTATGTTAACATTTCACAAAGGGTTTCAACCTCCTTTTTTTGGATTTTCTCTTTTCATTTTTATATTTAACTCACATTTTACTGATTCAAACAATTTAACCCAAGCTAAATCTGAAAAGATGAAGTGTAGTATATGTTCTGATACTACACTTTGCTCCTCGCCCAAAACAGGCGAACGTCTAGTATTATTCCATGAAAAATACCAGTATACTGAAATCATATGCCCCTAATAGGGTTAAGATGAAAATTCATATACACTAAATATACAAAAGTAAGGAAATACACAAATTTTTACACTTTTATTGTCATTAAGGGTATGACTACATATCAACCAAACCATTTCATTATCACATCACTACAGTATAAATCTCTATGCATGAGTGGATGAAGTGTGTGAGGTGCGCTGAAGAAAAATTCCTACCAGTAAAATACATAGCCCTTAATGACAATAGAAGTGTAAAAATTTGGGAATTTCCTTGCTTTTGTACATTTAGTGTATATGAATTTTCATAAAACGCATTTTTTTAAATTTAAACATTTAAAAAAAATGTTTTTATTTGTTTCGGTGTGTTTTATTTTCGTTTTTTTTTTTTAATATAAAGTAAATTAATTAATCTCTCATTTTAAAATATTCTAGATTTTATTAAATTTATTGATTATCATATATTCAAAAAGTATAATTACTTGTGAGTTACATCATATTAGTTTATCGAATTAATGAAATATGTTACTTATTATAGGATTATAAATTTAGTTTAGGCTTAAATGATTCTAGTAAATTCGGGTGTTTAAGACAGTGTATGGGGAATAACTGCCTGTTATTATATTTGGTCTTTAATGCGAATTAATTTATAGATTCACTCGGTAGAAGTCTGTATTAAGTTATTATTTATATATATATATATATTGTTTATTTATTTATTCTTTATTTTTCTTCTTGTTTTTATTTCTTTATTTAATATTTTTTTATTTAATTTATTTATATATTTATTTTTTTAAATTTTATATTTGTATACATTTTAAATGATTCTAGTAAATTCGGGTGTTTAAGACAGTGTATGGGGAATAACTGCCTGTTATTAAATCGGGTCTTTAATGCGAATTAATTTATAGATTCACTCGGTAGAAGTCTGTATTAAGTTATTATTTATATATATATATATATATATTGTTTATTTATTTATTCTTTATTTTTCTTCTTGTTTTTATTTCTTTATTTAATATTTTTTTTATTTAATTTATTTATTTTTTTAAATTTTATATTTGTATACATTTTAAATGATTCTAGTAAATTCGGGTGTTTAAGACAGTGTATGGGGAATAACTGCCTGTTATTAAATCGGGTCTTTAATGCGAATTAATTTATAGATTCACTCGGTAGAAGTCTGTGTATTAAGTTATTATATATATATATATATATATATATATATATATTGTTTATTTATTCTTTATTTTTCTTGTTTTTATTTCTTTATTTAATGTTTTTTTTAATTTAATTTATTTATATATTTATTTTTTTTAATTTTATATTTGTATGTTATTTGTATACATTTTATATGTATTTAGATTAATTAATAATATATATATATATATATATATATATATATATATATATATATATATATATATATGTAAGCCGAATTATTTCTACACTTGATTATTGGGGAAATGGTAGTTTGATCAGTACCATTGGAGAGCCATGAATATTATAACTGTCCTGTTTTTAAATCTCCGAAACAGTTACATGGTAAACAGCTGATGATCCCCGTGTTAATATTAGACACGTTAAGGTCTCCTGTTTTTGTTTCACTGTTAGATACGTAATCCCCTGTTTTTATTTTATTTACTTACTATTATATTTTTTTTATTTATGAATTTTCCAACGAATGTTCAGTCTGCAATATTTGGATTTAGTTAGTTTCTCTGGGAATTTAAACTGCATTTTCCTTCTTTTTTTTTTTTTTTTTTAAAATAACGCAAAGCTTCTTTAGACTATATATATATATATATATATATTGTGTGTGTGTATTTAAGCAGCATTTTCTCATTTATGCAAACATTGTTAAAAATAACAGAATTCGTCTGTTTAATTATACCCTTATTTAAGACAAATTCTAGTTAATAACACTAAAATTATACATTCCGAAACTAATTAAAAAAAATTAAAAATACTGGAAGCTATCTACATAAAAACACAACAACCTAAAATTAACCGCCATCACATATGAAACTAGTGGTAACATTTTAAAATGATTAATGTAATGCGATTTTGTTCTGTGATGCCATCCAGCGTTGCTGAATTTAAATCGTCAACGACTTCCTGGAACAATGCGAAAAACGATCTCTGCGCGTTTCTCTGTCGTCTTTTTAAAATTCTATTCTTTCTCCAGCTTTTTTGTTCATTTGCTTTTGACACCTGAGCATATTCGATGAAGAATCGAAAACGTTCGTGAAACCTGTGGAACATTTATTAATTTTTTTTGATTTTAATACAAAAAAGACCATTAGAAAAATTGAAAAAATAAAAAAGGTATAATTAAACAGACGAATTCTTTTATTTTTAACAATGTTTGCATAAATCATATATATATATATATATATATATATATATATATATATATATATATATATATATATATATATATATATATATATATATATATATTTGTAAACTTTTTAAATTAAAAAATAATTATTAAATAGGGAGGTGGTGTCTGATCAACACTGCTGGGATGCCATGATAAAGAAATACTGTTTTGTTTTTAAAATCCCGAAACAGTTTTCATGGTAAACAACTGACGATCCCTTATATATAAAAACATATATAAAAATATATTTATATTAGAGTAAATTCTCGGAAGTTAACTTATATAGTGATTGCAGTAGATTGATTGACTTACTAGACTAAAATCTTTCAACAAATTTTTTTTTTTTTTTTTTTTCAGTTTTGAAGGTTAAAAGAACTTCCGAGATTATATATATATATATATAGTCTAAAGAAGCTTTGAGTTAAAATAACTCAAAGCTTCTTTAGACAAAAAGACAAAAAAAGGAAAATGCAGTTTAAATTCCCAGAGAAACTAACTAAATCCAAAATAGTGCAGACTTAACATTCGTTGGAAAATTCATAAAAAAATCAAATATATAATAGTAAGTAAATAAAATAAAAAGGGGGATTAATACTTTTATTTTTAACAATGTTTGCATAAATCATATATATATATATATATATATATATATATATATATGAGAGAGAGGAGTATTAGAAAGCTATCACAATGCAAGAAATGGAAATATGTCGGTGTAAGACAAAAACAATTTTTCTTAAAAATATTTTTATAGTAAATCTTACTTGATTAGTGAAGACATCTACACAGTGATCTAATGTGTAACCATGTTTCATAACATATTTCGAGGTAAGATCTCTTTATCAAATGGTAGGTGTTTCAAATCTCTAAAATATGTGTGGAATAGTAATATATATATATATATAAATCACTTGTTTTTGCCTTACCTCTCAACGCCGACATATTTCCATTTTTTGCATTGTGACAGCCTTTCTTATACTTCTATATATACGTATTACACACAAATGCTTCAAGCAAACTACCTTTCCTTATTATATGTCATAACTAAACAGAATCATGACTGGCTTAAATTTGGCCCAATTTCTTCGCTTTTTCTTCCGAAGAGAAAAAATAAGAACTTTTTTTTTCTATTCTCTTTATAAAGTGATTCCTTAAGGAGTTACCAATTGGCTGACTTTGGAGTATTAAATTTAAACCCCCCGAGAAAAAAGCTCAGACGACTACAATTTGCAGACTAAATTTTGGAAATGGATTCCAAAAATCTAATTAAATTACTCTGGTAAATAAAGTGCTGACCTAAAGAAAAGTAGAAAATTCGACATGCATGGAGTATTGTTGCCACATCTGGGCTGGTGCATCATCTACTAGTCTCTCCCTCCTTGACAAGGTCCAAAAAAGAGTCTCAACTTGATAGATCCCTCACTGTCCACCAAGCTCCAGTCCCATCGCCGCAATGTAGCATCCTTGTGCTTGTTTTACAAATACTTCAATGGATTATGCTCTGACGAATTGGCTACTCTGGTGCCCCCCTCGACGTAAATTCACTAGACCAACTCGACAATCAACTAAATTCCATCCATTCACTGTGGAGGTCCCCAGATGCCAGAGAGCTTTCTACTCAAATAGCTTCTTTCCTCGTGTTGCTGGCCTCTGGAACTCCCTCCCTGCCCCCTGTTTCCCCGACAGTACTGACATGCAGAAATTTAAAATTAATGTAAACAGACATCTCGCTGTGCAGATCCCAATTTAGGTTGACCCCCCCCCCCCCCGAAAAAAACCTTCTCCCCTTTTCTTTCTTCTCAGTAGCCTCTTACGTCTACAGTGGCGGCCTGCCTTGTTTGGGGTGAACTACGTTAAAAAAAAAAGTGTACTTACTAAGGTTAGAAGTGGTTTTGTTATGCTGCGCATGATGTGTTTGTTTTAATGTAATCCTTTATTCTGTAATGTAATAATGTTATGTGTTCGGAATAGCGGAATGATATTTCTGTAATTGGCGGTATTTCTCTTCAACAGTTCCGAATTAAATAAAAGTCTGGCAGTAGATAATAAAAATAAAAAATTATGGTAAAAAGGCGAAGTCCTGAGAGCTAGTGTTCGGGTTCGGGTTAGAGCTAGTGTTTAGCGAAGAAAACCAGAGTAAAGCAGGGCTGTGAATTCCGGCACCCAACTGCTTGACATCGACTTCGGCTCAAATTTTTTTCAAAGATCACACTCTGACTTAAGATATAACCTACTCATAACACACCACTCAATAAGTCTCGGATCTGACATATAGACGGCGCCACTAATGGAAATTTTAAACCAACAAACACAGCTTTATTATCAAGGTCAACCGGTGTAGACCGAATTTCGTCTCTTTTTCATCTTTCAATTTCCGGGGTCTTTATTTTTTTTATGCTCCAAATATTGTAAAAATACAATATTATGTCATCAGTTGCTCAAAACAAGGTGTTTCAAATAAAATTTAAAAATTATTTTTCCTTCCTTAAGCCATGGCTTTTCAAAGAATGAAATCTTATCGTCATATATAGTCCCATGGTTTTACTTGGGATGAAAATTCTTTGCTGCAGCACCGACTGAGTCGAACGGCAACCTTGCACCAGACACAACGAGCGGGATGATCACGGCTAGTGCAGTGAACGCACTCATGCATATTCATACAGCCGACAGACATGAAAAAGCATTGCGAAGGAATAAATTTACAATGACCAGGAAATATAATTATCAAATGAAAGGGTTTAACAATAGAGTTTCATTTTTTTTTTTTTTCACAAATTGGAGTTGGCGTCTCCTCCTTCTCGAAGACTGATTTTTTTGTTTCTTTGGGTACAGATTGAACTGGTGAATATTGACAGCATTTTACTTCGAGGATTTCCCCGAAGTGAATGCCGAGATAGATTTCAATTCTGAAGATTTTTAGCCTTCAAGGTTTCTCGCGGTTCAAGAGTGGATTCCGTTTTAGCACTAAACAAAGCAGATTCAATTACATTCGGAATCAGGAATTTAGAACAGAATCGGTAATTGTATCGGAATCGGGAATTTCCTTTTTTTCTTTCTTTTTTTTTTAAATTTTGACTGGTATTTTTTTTTTTTTTCATTACTATTGCACCCTTACGCCTGAAAACATTGTTTACTTTTTACGAACATTTTGTAATTATGGTCTTACTTATGTAGATTTGTTATTGTGTTAAAAAATTCAAATTTTAAATAAAACTGTCATTTGTTTTCATTTAAAATTTAGTCCGAACATTTTTGTAAGAAGTAAATAAATAATTTATTTTCAAGCTTAAGAGGGAATATTAAAACAAAAATCAAGAATTTACCAAAAATAAACTTTTGATTTCATATAATCGTTATCGCTGAAAGTTGTGACTAAATCCGTAAAGAAGTAAATAAATAATTTTTTTTAAAGCTTAAGAGGAATATTAACAAAAAAATATACTATCGTCAGAATAATAATAAAAAAATATTATATCGTCAGAATAATAAAAAAATATTATACTATCGTCAGAATAATAATAAAAAAAATATTATATCGTCAGAATAATAATAAAAAAAATATTATATCGTCAGAATAATAAAAAAAATATACTATCGTCAGAATAATAATTAAAAAATATACTATCGTCAGAATAATAATAAAAAAATATTATACTATCGTCAGAATAATAATTAAAAAAATATACTATCGTCAGAATAATAATAATAAAAATATAATATCGTCAGAATAATAAAAAAATATTATACTATCGTCAGAATAATAATTAAAAAAATATACTATCGTCAGAATAATAAAAAAAATATAATATCGTCAGAATAATAAAAAAATATTATACTATCGTCAGAATAATAATTTAAAAAATATACTATCGTCAGAATAATAATTAAAAAAATATTATACTATCGTCAGAATAATAATTAAAAAAATATACTATCGTCAGAATAATAATAAAAAAATATACTATCGTCAGAATAATAAAAAAATATTATACTAACGTCAGAATAATAATAAAAAATATTATACTATCGTCAGAATAATAATTTAAAAAATATTATGCTATCGTCAGAATAATAATTAAAAAAATATTATGCTATCGTCAGAATAATAAAAAAAAAATATACTATCGTCAGAATAATTAAAAAAATTTTATACTATCGTCAGAATAATAATAAAAAAATATTATACTATCGTCAGAATAATAATTAAAAAAATATACTATCGTCAGAATAATAATTAAAAAAATATACTATCGTCAGAATAATAATAAAAAATATATAATATCGTCAGAATAATAATTAAAAAAATATACTATCGTCAGAATAATAATAAAAAATATATAATATCGTCAGAATAATAAAAAAATATTATACTAACGTCAAAATAATAATAAAAAATATACTATCGTCAGAATAATAATTAAAAAATATTATGCTATCGTCAGAATAATAATTAAAAAATATTATGCTATCGTCAGAATAATAAAAAAAAATATATACTATCGTCAGAATAATAATTAAAAAAATATATAATATCGTCAGAATAATAAAAAAAAATATATAATATCGTCAGAATAATAATTAAAAAAATATTATACTATCGTCAGAATAATAATTAAAAAAATATACTATCGTCAGAATAATAAAAAAAAATATATAATATCGTCAGAATAATAATTTAAAAAATATACTATCGTCAGAATAATAATAAAAAAATATAATATCGTCAGAATAATAAAAAAATATTATACTAACGTCAGAATAATAATAAAAAAAATATAATATCGTCAGAATAATAAAAAAATATTATACTATCGTCAGAATAATAATAAAAAAATTATACTATCGTCAGAATAATAATAAAAAAATATTATACTAGCGTCAGAATAATAAAAAAATATTATACTAGCGTCAGAATAATAAAAAAATATTATACTAACGTCAGAATAATAATAAAAAATATTATGCTATCGTCAGAATAATAATTGAAAAAATATTATGCTATCGTCAGAATAATAATTAAAAAAATATGCTATCGTCAGAATAATAAAAAATTATACTATCGTCAGAATAATAATAAAAAAATATTATACTATCGTCAGAATAATAATTAAAAAAATATACTATCGTCAGAATAATAATAAAAAATATATAATATCGTCAGAATAATAATAAAAAATATATAATATCGTCAGAATAATAAAAAAATATTATACTAACGTCAAAATAATAATAAAAAATATACTATCGTCAGAATAATAATAAAAAATATACTATCGTCAGAATAATAATTAAAAAAATATACTATCGTCAGAATAATAATTTAAAAAATATTATGCTATCGTCAGAATAATAATTAAAAAATATTATGCTATCGTCAGAATAATAATAAAAATATATACTATCGTCAGAATAATAAAAAAATATATATACTATCGTCAGAATAATAAAAAAATATACTATCGTCAGAATAATAATAAAAAAATATTATACTATCGTCAGAATAATAATTAAAAAAATATACTATCGTCAGAATAATAAAAAAAATATAATATCGTCAGAATAATAAAAAATTATACTATCGTCAGAATAATAAAAAATATTATACTATCGTCAGAATAATAATAAAAAAATATACTATCGTCAGAATAATAATTAAAAAAATATTATACTATCGTCAGAATAATAATTTAAAAAATATACTATCGTCAGAATAATAATAAAAAAAATATTATACTATCGTCAGAATAATAAAAAAATATACTAACGTTAGAATTATAAAAAAAATATTATACTATCGTCAGAATAATAATTTAAAAAATATACTATCGTCAGAATAATAATTTAAAAAATATTATGCTATCGTCAGAATAATAATAAAAAAATATTATGCTATCGTCAGAATAAAAAAAATATATATACTATCGTCAGAATAATTTAAAAAATTTTATACTATCGTCAGAATAATAATAAAATATTATACTATCGTCAGAATAATAATAAAAAAATATACTATCGTCAGAATAATAATTAAAAAAATATACTATCGTCAGAATAATAATTTAAAAAATATACTATCGTCAGAATAATAATAAAAAAAATATTATACTATCGTCAGAATAATAAAAAAATATACTAACGTCAGAATAATAAAAAAATATTATACTATCGTCAGAATAATAATTTAAAAAATATACTATCGTCAGAATAATAATTTAAAAAATATTATGCTATCGTCAGAATAATAATTAAAAAATATTATGCTATCGTCAGAATAAAAAAAATATATATACTATCGTCAGAATAATTAAAAAAATATTATACTATCGTCAGAATAATAATAAAATATTATACTATCGTCAGAATAATTAAAAAAATATACTATCGTCAGAATAATAATAAAAAATATATAATATCGTCAGAATAATAAAAAAAATATTATACTAACGTCAAAATAATAAAAAATATACTATCGTCAGAATAATAATAAAAAAATATACTATCGTCAGAATAATAATAAAAAAATATTATACTATCGTCAGAATAATAATAAAAAAATATTATACTATCGTCAGAATAATAATAAAAAAAAATATTATACTATCGTCAGAATAATAAAAAAAAAATATTATACTATCGTCAGAATAATAATAAAAAAATATTATACTATCGTCAGAATAATAATTAAAAAATATTATGCTATCGTCAGAATAATAATAAAAAAAATATTATGCTATCGTCAGAATAATAATTAAAAAAATATTATACTATCGTCAGAATAATAAAAAATATACTATCGTCAGAATAATAATAAAAAAAATATTATGCTATCGTCAGAATAATAATAAAAAAAATATTATGCTATCGTCAGAATAATAATAAAAAAAATATTATACTATCGTCAGAATAATAAAAAATATACTATCATCAGAATAATAATTAAAAAAATATTATGCTATCGTCAGAATAATAATAAAAAAAAATGATACTATCGTCAGAATAATAAAAAAAAATAAAAATATTATACTATCGTCAGAATTAAAAAAAAAAAAAAATATCACCAAATGAATGAATGAATCAGCAGCATATTTGCAGGCGGAAATTGATCAATTTATTCTGTTTGGCATCCATATAGTCTTAGACGGATGCGGATGAGGAAGCTATCATATCATGAATCTTAACAATGGTGTTTGGATTGATTTCTAGTAAAACATTTTCGAGATATTTTTCAATATTTATTGTAAAGTGGTAAAAAAAAAAAGCAATCGTGTTTCGATGAGAGATCTCATCAGACAATTAGTCTATTCAGATCCAGGAGAGTAGAAAATGAACAACTCTGCACAACAATGTAAGCATGGACGGCGGCACCGGGGGGGAGGGGCTCAAGCCCCCCGCCCCCCACACGCTTTTTAACGTGTCCCCCCCCCACTTTATGGTCATCAATAATGAAGTTATATATGCATGTGTTTAACCGCCCCCCCCACACTTTTTAGGAGAGCCCCCCCTCCACTTTTATAACTGTCCCGCCGGTCCTTGTAAGGATGGCGAAAGTCTTGTTTGGACCTTTTTAAAAAATTTTTTTTTCTATAATGGAAATCGCTCCGGACAAGGCATAAAGCCACTTGATATAAGGAGCTAAAAAAAAATACTTCACGGTCAAAAACTAGCCAATGATAAGTGTTAAATTGATAGAATCTGACTCAGAAAACAGCAATTCTTCCCCCTTTGTCAGAAACATCGCTCATGGAATGTGAGGACTAAAGTACAAACTAAAGGAAGCGATAGTAACAGGGCTGCCGAAAGTAACCCAATGTCTACTTTCTACTCGTTACTTCTCCATATTGTATGAAGTATTCCCAAAGTTATGGAAACGTTGATGACTTAAAAACTATTCATCTGATCAGGCTGTAAACAAAAAAAGACTACAACAAAAAAAGACTACAACAAAAAAAGACTACAACAAAAAAAGACTACAACAAAAAAGACTACAACAAAAAAAGACTACAACAAAAAAAGACTACAACAAAAAAGACTACAACAAAAAAAGACTACAACAAAAAAAGACTACAACAAAAAAGACTACAACAAAAAAAGACTACAACAAAAAAAGACTACAACAAAAAAAGACTACAACAAAAAAGACTACAACAAAAAAAGACTACAACAAAAAAAGACTACAACAAAAAAAGACTACAACAAAAAAAGACTACAACAAAAAAAGACTACAACAAAAAAGACTACAACAAAAAAAGACTACAACAAAAAAAGACTACAACAAAAAAAGACTACAACAAAAAAGACTACAACAAAAAAGACTACAACAAAAAAGACTACAAAAAAAGACTACAACAAAAAAAGACTACAACAAAAAAAGACTACAACAAAAAAAGACTACAACAAAAAAAGACTACAACAAAAAAAGACTACAACAAAAAAGACTACAACAAAAAAGACTACAACAAAAAAAGACTACAACAAAAAAGACTACAACAAAAAAAGACTACAACAAAAAAAGACTACAAAAACAAACATGATGGCTTGCAAAGACAAACGCCATAAATTCCTAATCTTTACGAAATAATTACATATTTTTTGATGATTCGCTTTTGCGCAGCGCCCTGCTCTCCCGGTCGAGGAAGGGATGGTGCGTACGCAAGAGTACAAACATTGTGGCATGTCCTTGGCCCAGAAGCAGAGTCTGCCAGAAAACAGTTATTTGGGGCATGAAATACGCTACACTCACTGCCCTTCTCGTATTTGCTTTCCCTGGAGAACGGCGGCACGGGTGCTTACCATTTTTCAAAGCGCATTTGTGGTGAAACAATATATATAAGTGGCACTTGTAGGTCTTTCTCTTTCATCATTTCATTTTTTTTTTTGGCAACACCCAAAACAGAGAAATAGAGATCTTCTATGATATGAAACCCAGCGTAAAATTGGGATCTATGTAGTAAGTTGCAGCTTTTAAAATTGTATCAGCCCTAATTATATATATATATATATATATATATATATATATATACACACACACACCCACAATAAGAAAAACTTTGTGCTAAAAATTGGGATCATCCAATGACAGTAACAATAAAAATACAAAAAAGAAACAAAAATAGAGACATCAAAAACAAAGGGATATATATATATATATATATATATATATTATATAGATATATATATATATATATATATAAAGATAAATATAAGAATACATGAAAGGATAAAATAATCCGACGGTATGAATTTAAAAAGAAAACAGCGGAAGACTTAACTCAACGTTTCGCTCAACTGTTGCGTGGGTTTTCTCAAGAGCAAAAATGCTAAAAGCGGCAAAGAACGAGAGTATCTGTAATTTTGAGAATATATATATAGTGATAGTGTTAATAAAATTTTAATTTATGTAGAGAAAGAAAGGTATGCAAATATGTACATAAGCACACATACATTCACTTCAGCCAGCTTCTCTGCCACCTTTTCCCCTCTCCTACCGCCTTCTCCATACTAGCTCATTAGGTGTGATAGTAAAAGAGAGTAAATAAATAAAAAATATAAACAGAAGAATAAGAAACATAGAAGAATGTGTCACCTAATTATCATATTCCAATATCACTTAATGTCCTCTCATATGGTTCAATCAGATCATCCTTCCCTCATCCCATGTGTGTGCCTTCAAAATAAAATTATTTCCATATCTTCATTTTCTGAAGACATTCGCAACGAACGAAACCGGTCAAAAAATCTCTATACACACATACATATGCATATATATATGCACACACATACATATGCATATATATATGCACACACATGCATATATACATGCACACACATGCATATATACATACACACACATACATGCATATATATATATATATATATACACACACAAACATGCATATATATACACACATATGCACATATACACACACATGCATATACACACACACATGCATATATACACACACATGCATATATACACACATGCATATATATACACACACATGCATATATATATACACACATACATATATATATACACACATACATATATATATGCATATATACACACATACATATATATATACACACATACATATATATATGCATATATACACACATACATATATATATGCATATATATATATACACACACACATATGCATATATATATATACACATACATATATATATACACACATACATATGCATATATATACACACATACATATGCATATATATATACACACATACATATGCATATATATATACACACATACATATGCATATATATATACACACATACATATGCATATATATATACACACATACATATGCATATATATATACACACATACATATGCATATATATATACACACATACATATGCATATATATATACACACACATATGCATATATATATACACACACACATATGCATATATATATACACACACACATATGCATATATATATACACACACACATACATATGCATATATATATACACACACATACATATGCATATATATACACACACACATACATATGCATATATATACACACACATATGCATATACAGGTTGGGCAAAAATAAGGGTCCTATTTTTAAAAATTCATAACTTTTTTATTTATTGATTTAAAAAAAAAATTTTTTTAGAATAAGTAAAGGACCCCTTCCGAAGCAAGCATGAGCTGTATTAGCCCTAAGGAACGTACCCTCATTTAGAAAACATTATTTTTGCTTAAAAAACTCAAAACAGTGTAAAAAACAATACTTTAGTTTTTGTAAGTTTTAAGAAGTGTTTTTCGACTAAAATTTTTTTTGTTTATTTCAAAAAATCTCGGAAGGGTCAGTCTACACACACATAAAGTTTGGTGAGTTTAACTTTTATTTTATTCAAATTCAAGTTATTCAAATTTAAAGATAGGACCCTTATTTTGGCCCACCCTGTATATACACACATACATATGCATATATATATACACACATACATATGCATATATATATACACACATACATATGCATATATATATACACACACATACATATGCATATATATATACACACACACATACATATGCATATATATACACACATACATATGCATATATATATACACACACATCTTTTTAATTCTTAATTCATCATGATTAATAAATATTGTCTCTTTCATGCCATTATAAAGTTTTGTACTACAAAGAAAATATTTAATATATATATATATATATCCTTTGCTCGTCTGTCGAAGTCGACGATGACCAAGGTATCAATCAGTTTGGCGTCGGGGGTCGGTGGGTCCTGAGATGGCTGATGAGGCCAATCCGTGCTCGGCAGACTCTTCCACACTCCGGACACGTGAAGGCGGCATCGACAGGCTGTGGACCGGCAGCTCTCTCCTTTCGCCTCCTGCGCTTCTGCCGGTCGTGGGTCATGCGTTGATCCTCTGCCCTATCGGCTCCCAGGCTGACAGCACAGCGCCAAGCAGAGCGTTCTGCAGCGCGACTCTCCCAAGACTGGGGGTTGATGTCAAAGTCCTTGAGGGAGGTTCGCAGGCAGTCTTTATATATATATATACACACACACACACACACACACAGTAATAGTGTAAGACTACACATCTAAAATACAAGAATAAATACGCTGTAATAATTGTTTAATTTTTATTTTTTACTTATTACGCAATATATATTTATCTAACATGTCTAAAATAAAATGTACTTTCGTTACACGTGTCCCACTTTCAGTCATTTAATAAATTGTTTCATTGGACTTTTCAACACAGTGGTCATTTCGATTATTCTATATAAGGATTCCTAAATCTTTCTTTCTACGATTTCTCAATTTAGAACTATCCAATTTACTTGACTCCCCACGAGGGCAGAGTTTGACACAACGTAAGTTCTTAATGTGGCGAAAACCAACCAACGTTTATATTTGCTAAAGTAACAACATGAATAAAAATTGCCGCAGTCTAGAAGGATTTGCTTTCAATGACGGAGGAAAGAATAGATAACAGATTGAACAAATATCGCGGCCCGAAAGAAGTACCTTTTTGCATAATCGGTCCGTGAAGGAGACATCGTTCTACACGGTGGCAATTTCTATTTTTGTTCCACTTCGAATTAATCCTTTTCCACAATTCAAAACCGACATTTTTTTCTAAACATTAAAATTATCCCATGTGACCTATTTGTGTTCTGATTTGACCTATTTGTGTTCTGATTTGACCTATTTGTGTTCTGATTTGACCTATTTGTGTTCTGATTTGACCTATTTGTGTTCTGATTTGACCTATTTGTGTTCTGATTTGACCTATTTGTGTTCTGTCGGCGGTTTACAAATTTTAATTCCTTCTTTTATATTTCTCCCGGGCAACGCTGGGCGACGGGTCCTGCTAGTTGTATTTGTGTGTGTGTGTATATATATATAGGGTGTCTCAAAAAAATGTACTCACTCGTAGAATGACGAGAAAACTTTTATTTATGAACATAGAGTGAAATGAAATAGCATCGAATACATGAGACAGATGTAATTGAAGAATCATGTTCGCAAATGTTCAAACTGATGACCATTATTGTTCAAACATTTCATTTCTCTCTATGTTCATAAATAAAGGTTTTCTCGTCATTCTAAGAGCGAGTACATTTTTTTGAGACACCCTGTATATATATAATATATATATATATATACATACGAGGCCTGTCTAAAAAGTATCCGCCCTTAGGCCAGAAAAAAATATTTCAAATACGTGACAGGGTGGGGACCCTAATCCCCTTCAAAGTAGGCCCATCTTTTTGTTTGCACACACTTAGCCCCCACCGATCCATCCACTGCCGGAAACACCTCTGGAAGTCTTCTTTTGGAATGGTGTTCATCTCCACCGTTACATTAGATTCAGCAGGTGTTTGGAGATGTGACGTGTAAACACAGATTAAGGAGTGATTCAACCGATTCAAAAATGGCTACACATCAGCGGAGAGTGACCAGCGTTCTGGCAGGCCCCCAAACTGCTCGGAGTGCAGCTGTTGTTGAGAGGGTGCGAAAAAACAATGCAGAACGCGACGGCGGAGATGAACACATTCCCAAAGAAGACTTTCAGAGGTGTTTCCGGCAGTGGATGGATCGTGGGCTAAGTGTGTGCAAGCACAAGGGGCCTACTTTGAAGGGGATTAAGGTCTCAACCTCGTCACGCATTTGAAATATTTTTTCTGGCCTAAGGTTGGATACGTTTTAGACAGGCTTCGTATATATATATATATATATATATATATAAATAAATATTTAAAATTAAATATTGAAGTGTGTTATATCTACAGACAACGTCGTTTCGGGTTTACACCCTCATCAGTGCAGGAAGTGGTAGTTTCAGGCGGTCGTATGGGTTCGAACGCAGTTCATAGATTTAGCCTAGAATTACGAGCCTGACGCCCAGACAGACACGGCTGTGAGAAATCACCACAGACAGTTAATTGAAATTAAGATACACTTACCCACGAGACAGGGGACAAATATCATGTCGTCGATAGTGTTCAACGCACGAGCGGAACTTTGCTTTATCGCAGGATTACGACAAATTTGTAATTTTAAACAGGGCTCTACTTTTTAAGACTATAAATCTTAAAGGGTCATTTACTATATAAGTTGTATTACAAGATTCAGAGCATATATATATATATTATATTGATGCATTCCAATGACCATGTAAAAAGCAATCCAAAATCATAATTTTCATTAGTTCTTTTAATTTATTATTTCCACATTCCGGTGGATATTTATTATTACTTAAATTTTCATCTTACATGCAAAAAACAATTTTTCCATATTTAATCCTTACACGTGTTTCTTGGCAGATTGGAACACATTTGCAGATCAATAGTCCAGCCGTCAATCCTCAGAGAATATCAGAATATGTAGTGAAATTGTAGCAACAACTTATGTCATCGAAAAAAGGAAAAAAAGACTAGAAACATCCCCCCACTAGATTTCCAAGTTGGTTTTGGCCTCTGTCAAGGAAGGAAAGGTTGCTCCGAGCGGCACCTCCCCATATGTGGTAACAGTACCTCCCCATCTTAGGACGTATTTGATTCTTGTACAGGTAGAGGATACTAAATGTATCAGGTTGGAAAGAAAGTAATGTCGTATTTTTTTTATTTCATCATTTTGCAGCCTCCTAAGTTGTACACAGTTCTAGATTTTTTGATGAATTGGTGTCGTAGCATCTTGCTTTGCCTTTCAGATATAGTAATTCGTTGGCAAATATTAAGTTTAACGGTCTCAGCCGTCAATAAATGGATATTAGTGAGGAGCATCTGAGACATTGCATGCTTTATGAATTCAAAAAAGGAAACTCAGCTGCAGAAGCTGCAAGGAATATTGGAACTGTCTATGGGATAAATGTTCTGAATCATTGAAAATGTCAACGGTGGTTTGCAAAATTTTCTTGTGGAGACTTTAACCTGTCAGATCGGTGACATTCAGGAAGGCCGAAATCAATTGATAAAGACGCCATTAAAGATGCTGTGGAGGTCAATTGAAAGTTAACCAGCAGAGAATTAGCTCAACAATTCAATACAATTCATACCGCAATCATTTCATGCCTGCACGAGCTAGGAGAAGTTTCAAAACTTTGACTCTACGTTCCCCACGATTTGACCGACGCTCAACGAAATCAAAGATTGACTGTTTGCACATCTTTGCTTTCCAGGAATCATCGAGAACCATTTTTGCAAAGAATTGTGACTGGAGATGAAAAATGGGTTCTTTACAAGAATACCCAACGCAAAAGACAATGGTTAGACCGAAACCAAAGAACGCAAAAGACAATGGTTAGACCGAAACCAAAGTCCACAGTCTGTTCCGAAACAAGACTGCACCAAAAGAAGGTTATGCTCTCTTTATGGTTGGACATGAGAGGACTGATTCATTATGAGTTACTAGAACCTAATCAAACAATCACAGCAGTCAAATATTGTTCGCAGCTGGATGATCTAAGGATTTCTCTATCAAAAACCGACCAGCATTACTCAATACGAAGGAGGAAGTGCTTCAGCATGATAACGCAAAACCTCACACAGCAAAATTAACTCAGAAAAAGGTCATGAGTTTCAATTGTGAAGTTATGCATCATCCGTCTTATTCACCTGACATTGCTTCATCCGACTACCATCTTTTCCGGTCGTTGCAGCATCACTTAAAGAATAAAATTCATGAAAATGACGACCAACTCAAAAATGACCTAAATTTGTTTTTCTCTAAAAAAAAAAAAAAAAAAAAAAAAAAAAAAAAAAAAAAAAAAAAAAAAAATCGGGAAAACTTTTTGAATCAGGCATCAAGAAGCTAGTTAATCATTGGACAGACGTCATAGAAAATGAGGGAATTTATTGTAAAGATTAAAAATGCTAATAATGTGAATGTTTCAGATGAAATAAATGTGTTGGACAAAAACGACATTACTTTCTTGCCAACCGTATACATTAATCCTTTAACAATGTTTGCTTAAATGCATGTATGACAAGGTTGAGAATGCAACGGGTTAGGGTTAGGGTTAGGGCTGGGGTGCTATGTGTTGCAGGCACGTTTAAATGTATCGATGATTAAAATTGTGAAACAAACAAAATACAATCGACCCTCCGAGCTGGCTATTATTTCATACCAAAAACAGATCGACTTAGTCTTGGGCATGCTGTGCTGGTGTGACCTTATTCTGTCAGGTTAGAGTGCTATGTGTTGCTCGGATCTTATACCCTAAACAGACACCTAGCAAAAATCGCACTAAAACAATGCAATATATTACACCACTGCGACCCTGATTAAATATCTATATATATAACAATCCGCGCATGCGTGGTCCCCCTCTGTATGTGACTCGATGTGGCGAATGTAAAATGCAATAAATTTGGGCAATTTGGGGCATTTTTGACCCCCATTGTACCCCCTGGGGCGCGAACTAGAATTTTTCATAGGTCAAGAATGCTCATTTTATATCCAGAACAATTGCCTCTACATTTTGGCCAAGTTTCAGAAAAATTGAATGGATGGATCAAACGTAATGGAAGAAAAGGGTCACTTTTTTCCATTTTGGGGCTTTTGACCCCTTGTGGGCGCGAACCAGAGTTTTCCCAAGGTCAGCGATACTTATTTTCTATTAGGAACAATTGCCTCCATATTTTGGGCAAGTTTCAGAGAAATTGAATGGATGGATGAAAAGTTATGGGGCAAAAAAGGTCATTTTTTGCCATTTCGGAGCCTTTTGACCCCCTGGGGGGCTAACCAGATTTTTTTTCAAAGATCGGAGAATGTCACTTTCTAACCTGACCAAAGTTACAACTTCATGCAAAATTTCAGAGAAATTCAATGGATGGTTGCGGAGAAAACTCCGGACGGACGGAAATGCCACAAAACATAGGTCCTCCGATTTTATAAATCGGGGACCAAAAAAATAAAAATTGTTGAGATAATAGCAAGTCTCATTGTTAATCAAATCATTTTAATACATCTCTCTTAAACTTAACCTATCTAAGGATTTTTCTTACATGTATTTCATATCTTACACTTAAAAAAAACAAAAAAACATTTTTCTTATAATAAGTTATCACTGTAAAGTAGGTTTTTCTAGACTGTCTATTTAAGATCTTTATTGCTTTTTAAAACTTAATGAGACAAATTAGCAGACCTATTTCTGATACATTCCCATTAATTTTTGGGTTCACCATTCGGTGTATCAATTTCATGCCCACTCCTATGTTGTGTTTATCCTAGCCAGTTCCTCTGTCTTCTTCCCTCTTATCGCCTTTACCCCTCCGCCTACCGCTTCCCCCATATAAGCTCAGTAGGTGTGAAAGTGAAAAAGAAAATAAATAAAAATATAAAAAGAACAATAAGAAATAAAGTAGGATGTGTCACCCACTTGTCATATTTCAATGTCATTTAAAGTCTTCTCATATGGTCCAATCGGATCATCCTTTCCTCCTCCCATGTGTGTGCCTTCAAAATAAAATTATTTCCAAATCTTCACTTTTTCTGAAGACCTACGAACGAAACCGGTCAAATCTCTTGTTTTTGTTTTTCTCCTGCATTTTAACCAGTTTTCCATTTGTCATTTTTCACACATAATTTACTGTTAATAATAAGGGGAGGTTGAAGATAATCACACACACATATATATATATATATATCTATATATTAGCAGTGCTACTCGGTGTTGCCCAGGTTAAAGTATGTGATAGCATCATATGCAACATCATGGTAGGGAGAGTTTACTTTAACAGCAACCTTGATGCTGTCAGCTAGATATCTTACTCACCGAGCTATTCAGATATATGTTAATACTCTTAAACTAACGCTAATAAATAGATTCATTTCATTGTGTAACATGTTAGAAAATTGTCATTAGCTTCTTTAAGGGAAGCCAGAGATGCAAAAATACTTCCATAATGTTCACATGCAGATTGTGCATGTGAATACAATTATATTGAAAGCACGCTTCCTAGTATGTCTTCGTTTTTAGGGACAGACATGCACAGACAGAGAGGTGTTCGCCTTGATATATATATATATCTAAATGAATAAATGCGAAATATTTTTCTATTGATGCTATGTTTATATCAAAAGACAGAGAGGTGTTCTCCTTGATATGATCAAAATTTGCTGAAATTTTGGGAATAGACATCATTTTTGGTCATTTACCTATGGTTTAAATTTCATTTGAATCGAAGGGAAAACAGTTTTCAGTGGGAGAGGGGGGGGGGTGCCGCACGGGGACCTCCAGCGTTGAAGTGATATATTTCTTATATAGCCTATGACCTTTACTGAGAGGCCAGTAGTCCACATGCCAATTTTGAAGCAATTCTGTCCAGCGGTTTGGGTGAACATAAGACACAAAGATCAGGCGGGGGACACACAGACAGAGTTACTATTTTATATATATATATATATAGAAGATTATAATATATATATCTCCAGAGACCAACATACAGACGGAAATGGAAATATCCAGAGATGAATAGAAATGAGGGCTAAAAACTCAATTTCTATCAATCCACTAGTGACGTTATTTTGACTAACTTGACCGCTTTGTTGGCATTCTCGCCCACCCCACTCCTGATTAAACGAGGTACTCACCCAGATGAGATCTAACGAAGATAAATAGACAGACAGTCGGGTGAGAACAGACAGAGATGAACGGACAGATAAAAAGAAAATGGCAGCCGACCGAGTTACTGTTCTGCGGCTAAGATAGCGATAACACAAAAAAGCGGAAAACAAATAATGATATAGCGTGATAAGAATCGAAACATGTCGAACGAAATCAATAGATTATTATTAGTTGTTAGAAAAGACACAAGAGGGTATGTCCTATGTTTTATATTGATGCCAAATGAACTTAATGCACTCGTACCCTACCCCACAACAAAATTACCTTCGACCCACTCAGCCAGCAGCAAAATCCCGCCCCTTTGCTGTAAAGGTCCGCAGATGACGTAAATTTGTTTACTCCAATAGCTTCTTTCTCCTGAAGATGGACCCGGATGGGTCTGAAAGTACTTTGGGACACAAACCAAAACTATGGCAAATTCATCAGCCAATTCCCCTCCGAAACTAAGATCCTGATTCGGACTATTGAAAGGATATCCAGACATAAGTTGTCTCTTATATTCAACAATATATATAAATATATAATATTCACAAATAAATATTAATTATTTATTACCTACAGACATCGATGTTTCATGCTAACGCAATCTTCAGTGCAGGAAGTTAATTTCCGACGGTCGGCGGGCACAAACTCCGATCACAAATAGCCACTGATTCGCAGTCAAGAGCGTTTTCCTGTTGGCCACCACAAATTAGCTTAGAATTAAGGAGGAATTTAACTTTGTAAATACCAAGTCGGCGGGTATTTTACAACGAGCAGCGAAAGTGATCTACAACAACAAACTGTGTTGGATCTCGCAATGAAGCTAGTAGTACTGCTTGTTATTAAACTCACTCAGAGTGGCCGGCCTTAGTAAAAATATATATATATATATATATATATATATATATATATATAATAAGTGTCAATAGAAAGCCCTTACAATACAAGATAGATTTTTTTTTTTTAATGTTATCTTATATATTTCGGAGAAACACTCCATTTTCAAAGATATTTTTTTTTTAAATAAACAAACTTATAGTTTTGTTCATTAAAGAAACGTCTTGTTGGTCTGACGTATTTATTCGCTGTGTGATGGAATTCGCGGTAGTAGGTAGAAAGAACTGAAGCATCGGGCATGCTGGGAGTTAAATTCAAATTATTTTCGTTCTTTTTTTTTTTTAAGCATTGGTGATAGGTAATAAGTGTCAATAGAAAGCCCTTACAATGCAAGATAGATTTTTTTTTTTACTGTTATCTTATACAGGGTGGGCAAAAATAAGGGTCCTATTTTTAAAAATTCATAACTTTTTTATTTATTGATTTAAAAAAAATTTTTTTTTAGAATAAGTAAAGGACCCCTTCCGAAGCAAGCATGAGCCGTATTAGCCCTAAGGAACGTACCCTCATTTATAAAACATTATTTTTGCTTAAAAAACTCAAAACAGTGTAAAAAACAATACTTTAGTTTTTGTAAGTTTTAAGAAGTGTTTTTCTGCTAAAATTTGTTTTGTTTATTTCAAAAAATCTCGGAAGGGTCAGTCTACACACACATAAAGTTTGGTGAGTTTAACTTTTATTTTGTGGAAGTTATTCAAATTCAAGTTATTCAAATTTAAAGATAGGACCCTTATTTTGGCCCACCCTATATATACAGTAGGCCCTTGCTATTTGTGGGGGTGGGGTGGGGGGTTACGTTCCAGACACACTCGCGAATAGTGAAAATCCGCTTATAGTAGGGGTGGGACGTAATGGGTGAAAATTTCAGATTCATGCGAGTAGTATTTTTTTTTGTGTTCATTTATACATAAATAACACTAAACAATCAAACATTTTGAAAATTTTGCAAAATTCAGAAGGGGTGGGACGTAATGGGTGAAAATTTCAGATTCATGCGAGTAGTATTTTTTTTTGTGTTCATTTATACATAAATAACACTAAACAATCAAACATTTTGAAAATTTTGCAAAATTCAGAAGGGGTGGGACGTAATGGGTGAAAATTTCAGATTCATGCGAGTAGTATTTTTTTTTGTGTTCATTTATACATAAATAACACTAAACAATCAAACATTTTGAAAATTTTGCAAAATTCAGAAGGGGTGGGACGTAATGGGTGAAAATTTCAGATTCATGCGAGTAGTATTTTTTTTTGTGTTCATTTATGCATAAATAACACTAAACAATCAAACATTTTGCAAAATTCAGAAGGTGCAGGCCACTAGTTTTTGGCTATTTTACATTCATGAAAACCTTTTCACAGCCTGAAAATGGTCCTAAATTAAAGTACTATATCAGATTTAACCATCTATATCCATTCATAGCTTTTGAGGATGTTTTAGGACCTGCAATGTCGCATAAAACCACTTTTTCACCGAAAAATGATGGATTTTGAGTCCCGTGGAGTCCTAACGGCTATTTTTGGCCTGCACCTTCTGAATTTTGCAAAATTTTCAAAATGTTTGATTGTTTAGTGTTATTTATGTATAAATGAACACAAAAAATATTACTCGCATGAATCTGAAATTTTCACCCATTACGTCCCACCCCTACTTATATGTATTCTCATACCTCAAAGTTCACTAAAAATCAGGTTTTTGCACATTAGCATGTGTTTTTTGGGGGTTTTTTTTTTTGCATGAAAACCACCAAAATAACGTAGATTAGCTATTTCTGTTTGCAAGTTGGTCGATATTTTAAAAATATTTTTTAATATTTCAGTTCGCGAAAATTTGGAATACAAAGCCGCATTTAATATGAATCCTACGGAATAATTATCGTTTTTAATTGCGTCATTTTGTCATATTGGCCTTAGTTGGACTTTTTAAATGATTATCATATTTGTAAGTTCTACCGAATTTATGAAGAAAATGTTAAGTCAATGCTTATGCCGAAAATCCGCGAATTTGTGAAACCACGAATGGTGAGCCAGTGAATAGCGAGGGTGGGTGGGTGGGGGGGGGGGGTCACTGTATATAAGAAAAAAGTCATATTTCTCACTTAAAAAAAAAATGTTCGGTGCTTCTTGCTTAAAAGTCCGAAAAAAAGATTTCTTTGTCTTTTACTGTTTAAGAGGTAAATAAGGGGCAGTAACTCTTAATTGTAATTTTGAGCCAGATTTTACGAGCATACGATCGCCTTGGTGCCGAAGGATTCCATCATTTGCGTGTGAATCACAAGTACAATTTTGTTGATCCACAAACCGGGGCCACCACCAACCACGTTGAACGTATGTGGTGTGAAGCAAAAAAGAAATAAATAAAATTGAATGTGGCACCCACACGCAAATGGTGGATTCCTATCTCGCAGAATTCATGTGGCGGCAGAAATTGCCCAAATTTGCAAACAAATTGCTGAATTTTATTCAGTATAAAACCCAAGTATAAACACAATAAATTCTTAAATTTTCCATTGCTGTATACTTTGTTGTTCATTTATTACTAATTAATTTTCTGTAAATTACGTTACATGTAATAACAACAGTTGATAAGAGTTACTGCCCCTTATTTACCTCTTAAACAGTAAAAGACAAATAAATCTTTTTTTCAGACTTTTAAGCAAGAAGCACCAAATGTTCTTATCTTTATTTTTTTGCTGGGGATGAGGCATCCTACCGGATGCCAGACATTCACCGGCTATTTCAGACACTCCAGCCTAGAGATCTTTTTAAGATTCTAACCGTCCCTTTAAGTGCAATTGTTCGTATTTCTCTTGCACTCGGTTCACCGGGTATACTCGCCAGATAGCTTTTGAAATTCTTTTTCATTAATCCAGTTGCTCCTATAATTACTGGTATGACGGAGATTTTCCTAAGATTCCAGTTTCTTTTCATGTCGTACATAAGACCTTGGTATTTCGTAAACTTTTCCCTTTCAGCTCTGTTTAATCCTCCATCATTAGGGACACCGACTTCAACTAGGGTTGCTACTTTCTCCCTTTTGTCCCATATCACGATGTCAGGTTTAACAGCTCCGTTTTCTAGATATGTAGCTGTAGGGATTGCATAGTCATAGTGGATGGTGTATAACAATTCCACTTGGCATGCCTTCCGATCTCAAGAATATTACATTCCGATTTCCATGTCTCGACATTCGAGCCGAATGACCTAAATCTGGTAAGAGAGAAAAGATGGAGGGAATTCTGGACGAATAATGGAGAAAAAAGAAAAAAGGGGTTGAAAGAAATTTGGTTCCGATGTCTCTAAAGCTTTGCATATGATTAGCAGTAAATGATCGAGAGGAATTCCCAAAGAATGGTGGTGGTGGTGGTGGGGGGATGAGGGTTCACAAGAAAACATGAAAAACCTTTAACTCATCTTTTGCAATTCTACACAACACACAAATGTTTCTTTATCCCAATTGTAATATATATATATATATATATACATACATATATATAAGCCCTCTACATAAAAACTAAACATCCCACAATTAATAATGTCAATTATGAAACTAGTCGCAACATTTTAAAGTGTCTAGCATAATAATTAACATTACCAAATTCTTAGTCATTAGGTAGTTATGCGTTTGAATTGTATGCACTTTCTTTAACGTCATCAATTTCTTAACGGTTTAAACAGTCAAACTTTTAAATCTCTCATATGTGTAGAACGCCATCACGCTTTCATGTACATTTCAACTTTACAGACGCTTTTTCAAGTTATAAACTACTTGCCGTTATAATTCAAAAATGAGCACAACAGTAAAGTCATAATTTGTAAAGACACTAAAAACTAATACCGTCTGAAGATGATTTGACGATTCAAATCGAAAGTACTTGCAAAAAAGAAAAAAGAATTGAACAAGAAACCCATGGATCATATTTACATCAATTTGACCGAAACATTAGATGGACAATTCGGAAAATTAAAAAAAAAAAAAAAAGTCGTATCAAACAAAACCACTCCGTGTTATTTAATAATGTTTGCCTAAATGAAAATATGCTACCTAAATATATATATATATATATATACAGAGAGAGAGGGGGGGGGGGTAAAATATGGAAATAAAGATTGGGACCATATAAAGAATAAGGAGACCGGAAATTGAAAAAAAAAAAATGAAAAAGAGACGAAATTCGGTCTACACCGGTTGACCGTCCGTTTTTTTGTAAACAAACGAATAATAACGCTATGTTATTGGTGTGTTCGTCAAAAACTCGCTTTTTAATAAAAGGAAAGATTTATTTTAAGAAATATTTGTTAAATATTTAATTTTAATGTAGAATTCGTTTTTTGTTTGTTTTTTTTTCTTCTTTTTTTTACAAAACTTTTTTAATAATCAAACGAAACATTGCAGCATTATCGTTCTAAAATGTGTTCGTGTCACTATTTACTTGCCTCCCCACGAGGGCAGAATGCATAATAAAATTAAAAAATCTTATAGGGTGCGTCATTTTTTCTTCTTTTTTTTTTTACAATACGTTTTAATAAACACAAAAGATTCTATTTTTCGTGTCGATATTTTAAGAAAAAGGGTGTATATGAAATTTAAAAAATTTTTTTCTTAAAATACACAACATCGAACATGAAAAAAAGGAAAATCACAATTAAATTATTTATGTATCCATCTGCGTTATGAAATAGAATCAGTGGTTTTTTTTTTTTGGGGGGGGGGGGTACTGTTATAGCTGACGCGCCAGATTTCCGTGACTTCGCGTCGGCAACGATCGGGCAGATCTAGGAAGCGGCTGAGAGCTGACGAAGTATTAACCAATCAGGTTGCAGCATTCATTCGCCAAGCAGCCGACAATATTTGGAAGAAAAACAATAATCGCGTTCTATTGCAATAACAATGAATTATTATCAGCTGTGTCAGGTCGTCGAATCTCAGCGAAGGACTAATTCAAAAGCATAACATTTTCATTTCTTTCTCTGTTTTATGTTAAAAAAACATTGACAAAATTTTTACCCCCCCCACAAAAAAAAAACATTATTTTCACAAACAAATCAAAACCATTTAAATCTACACATTTAGCCAACCAAAAAATAATATATTTATTTACCGTTCTTCAGCGAAAGTGTGTTCGTTTTTTTTTTCTATCTATGTATTTTTTCTTTGAAAGTCTTCCATACAGCGTTTGGCCGTTTCAGCCTCGTTTTCGTCTCGTCAGCTCTCGGGCGCTTCCGCGACCTGCCCGATCGTTACCGACGCGAAGTCACGAAAATCTGGCGCGTCAGCTATAACAGTACCGTTTTGTTTTGGTTTTTTTTTTTTTTGTTTTTTTTTTAAACGAAAACATTGTCGTTAGAATTCAGAAAATGTGGCGCGACTATGACGTGCTGAAATAATAACGTTATTATTTAGAAACCCATTATAAATTTAAAAAAACAAAAAAAACACCCATTATAAATAATAAAACAACAATAAATCATATATGAAATATTGTTTTGTTTTTTTAATTTATAATGGGTTTCTAAATGATAACGTTATTATCTCAGCGCTGTCATTACAGTGCAAAAGATTAAGTATAACATAAAAGATACTAAAAAAAATGTATTCGGGGGGGGGGGGAGCAATAACATGACAATTATATGCTTATTTTTAATAATGAAGACTATTCTTTATTTTTAAATGACTACGATTGAGTCACTTGAGCCATTTGGCGGTGGCGGCCGCTGGGAAAATAAACCGAAAAAAAATGTATTCGAGGGGGGGGGGAGACAATTATGTGCTTATCTTTAATATTGAAGACTATTCTTTATTTTTAAATGACTGCGATCGAGTCACTTGAGCCATTTGGCGGTGGCGGCCGCTGGGAAAAGTGCTGTCGAAAAAATCCTAAACTCACTTAAAGTCGTAAAAAGATGATACTATTTCAAGTTATTCGAATCGAAAGAAAGGTGTACGTAAAATAAAATCAACAATTAAAAAAATAAAATACATTTATTTAATTGCTTAGTAAAATGTGTTTTTTTCTTTTTTTTTTGTAAGAAAAACCAAAGTAATTTTTTTAATCAATTATTTTTTTAAATTAAATAATTTGATTTAACAAATTTGTGCTTTAAAACATTATTTCTAATAATATTCAAAAACAAACCCAAAACGTTTCAATAAAAAAATCAAAGTAAATATATCATTTTTGAGCGACTCGTACGATAAATCTCAGAGAATGTGTTGTTTACATGTTATTAATCAAATAACGCGCCCCTGTCTTGTGTCCACCTCTCTCTTTCTTGAAATATATAATGTAGTATATGTTTTACCCGCCCTTTGATTATTAAGTAATAATCAAAGGGCGGGTAAAACATATACTACATTACCCCCCCTAGAAAAAAGGAGGAGGTATTGCCTGGGAGGATGGTATAATGACAACAGAACAGATTTCTACACTACCTCTCGCCTCAAAAAAAGTAAAGGAGAAGGTAATCCCTGGGAGGGTAGTATCATGATCACAGAACATATACTACATCCCTCCCCCAAAAAGGAGTGGGTAATGCCTGGGAGGATGGTATCATGACAACAGAACACTACCTCCACACCTTTCAAAAATGGAGGAGGTAATGCCTGGGAAGATGGTATCATGGAAGCAGAACAGATACTACACTACCTCCACACCTCCCAAAAAAGGAGGAGGTAATGTCTGGGAAGATGGTATCATGACAACAGAACAGATACTACACCACACTATGCCCCTGAATTGAGCATTTAAAAATAGTACATTAGTCTGAAATAGTATATACTATACTATTTCATAAGTACAATAGTCTTAAATAGTATAGTTTTGGCTTCAGACAGACAGATGCATAATCTCCATTATTAATAGATATATATATGTGGGTTTATACTTATTTACAAAAGAACTGGTCAAATGCGAGGTACTTTTGTACCTTGGTGGAGGTTTGCATTCTCTAAGTGATGTACTCAAATATTCATAGAGATTACACCTTGAAAGTGTATACATATTTGAAAGTAATTACTTTTCTTACCTGGAGAAGATTTTGAGAAGTTTCTTTTTTTCAAAGATGAACACTTACCTGAAAATAAAAAGAAAATATATTATTAGACATATTCACAATGAAGAACAAAGAATAACACTTTATCATACGGATGTATAATATCGGAAAATCTATTATCAAGTGGGGAATTTTTCAGAGAGCACCAGATCCAAAGAAGAAGTGATATATATCTATATAATAAAGTCAAGACGGTCTATTTCTCGACTTTGTTATCGATAGATTTTGTCCTACAAAATCAATATTTGATTCTGACAAGCCATTTACCTCTGTTGAACGTTGTTCTATGTTGTTAAGAACAATAACATTTAAGTTGATTCCTTTCCGAAAATACTTCATCCGACTAGGAAGGGTGTTAAAATGCAGACATTTTTTAACAAAATATATTATTGATCATATTTATAATTAAGAGCAGAGAATAACATTTTATCATACGGATGTATACAATTGGAATATATATATATATATATATATATATATATATATATAAAAGTAACTGTGTGTGTGTGTGTGTCCACCTGAACTTTGTCTTATGTTCACCCAAACCGCTGGACAGAATTGCTTGAAAATTGGCATATAGACTACTGACCTTTCAGTGAAGGTCATAGGCTATATAAGAAATACATCACTTCAATGCTGGGTTTCCCCCGGGGGAGGGGGGCACTGAAAACTGTTTTCCCTTTAATTGAAATGTAATTATTATATATATAGCAATGCATATAACTGTCCTGTTTTTAAATCTCCGAAACAGTTACATGGTAAACAGCTGATGATCCCCGTGTTAATATTAGATGCTTACGTTAAGGTCTCCTGTTTTTGTTTCACTGTTAGATACTTAATCCCCCTTTTTATTTTATTTACTTACTATTATATATTTTATTTATTTATGAATTTTCCAACGAATGTTAAGTCTGCAATATTTTGGATTTAGTTAGTTTATGTGGGAATTTAAACTGCATTTTCCTTCTTTTTTTTTTGTCTTTTTATTTAAAATAACTCAAAGCTTCTTTAGACATATATACAGGGTGGGCAAAAATAAGGGTCCTATTTTTAAAAATTCATAACTTTTTTATTTATTGATTTTTAAAAAATTTTTTTTTTAGAATAAGTAAAGGACCCCTTCCGAAGCAAGCATGAGCCGTATTAGCCCTAAGGAACGTACCCTCATTTAGAAAACATTATTTTTGCTTAAAAAACTCAAAACAGTGTAAAAAACAATACTTTAGTTTTTGTAAGTTTAAAGAAGTGTTTTTCGGCTAAAATTTGTTTTGTTTATTTCAAAAAATCTCGGAAGGGTCAGTCTACACACACATAAAGTTTGGTGAGTTTAACTTTTATTTTGTGGAAGTTATTCAAATTCAAGTTATTCAAATTTAAAGATAGGACCCTTATTTTGGCCCACCCTGTATATATATATATATATAATCAAGGAGAACACCTCTGTCTGTGCATGTCTGTCCCTAAAAACGAAGACATACTAGGAAGTGTATTTTTCAATACAATTTGCATGTGAACATAATGGAAGTATTTTTGCGTCTCTGGCTGCCCCTTAAAGAAGTTAATGACAATTTTCAAACATGTTACACAATGAAATTAATCTATTTATTAGCGTTAGTTTAAGAGTATTAACATATATCTGAATAGCTCGGTGAGCAAGATATCTAGCTGACAGCATCAAGGTTGCTGTTAAAGTAAACTCTCCCTACCATGATGTTGCATATGATGCTATCCCACACTCTCACCTGGGCAACACCGGGTAGCTCTGCTAGTCTAATATAAAGTGGAGAATTTTTAAGAGAACACAAAGTCACAAGAAGGAATTATATTTCTATTTATATAAAGTTAGGTAGGTGTATATATTTATACATTTATATGTACAGGATTCACTCTAAAACTAATTAACCGATCATTATGAATTTTGGGATACAGGTGTAAGGGGGTCGTAATATGGGATATATGTAGTTTAATTACGGTTTATGCATAGGGGATGGAAGCCCTTAGTGAAAATTCAGATCGATCTGGGTTTTTTTTAATTTTAACAATAGGTATTAGGGTACTACTCCAGTCTATGCGCCTAATTTCCGTGACTGCTTGGCCGCAGCGATCGGGCAGGTCGCGGAAGCGCCCGAGAGCTGCCAAGTCAAAAACGAGGCTGGCGAGACGAAAATGAGGCTGTATAAACAAAACCGAAAATCGTGCAAAAATGGAAGGTTGGCAGACGACAATATAAGACGATGAATACGGAAAGAAAGAAATGCATATATTTAAAAAAAAAAAAAATGAAAGAAATGAACAAACCCGTAGCTGAAATAAATAAACTTTTTTTTTTATTTTTGAACCATTTTTTAAACTTTTCTTTTTCCAATTAGGCAAGTCTTTTTTTTTTATAGATTTTTAGGGGGGGGGGGGGAGAAATTCTGTACCTTTTCCCGGAGAGGTTCAGGGTATTCTGCTGATGTTGCTGGCGCTTTTTTTTGGGCGGGGGGGAGGGGGAGGCTTAGCGAAAGACAGGCAGAAGAGGAGGAGGGGTTCGTCGAGGATGTGGAAGGAGGAGCAGAAGGATGGTCGACGACGGGATAGAGTTCTGCTATCTGCGACAATATGGCGTCGAAAGGGGTCGTTTCTAAATCCCTGACGCCACATAAATTCCCGCAGATAGCCGTCTACGAGTGCCCTGCTCGTCCCGCACTCCTTTTTGTTTCTCTGCTTCGCTTCCTTCCACATCCTTTCGACGTGGTTGGTGCAGGCACCCGTCGTCGGGTCCACAAAGTTTTCGCTGTGGTTCACCGTAAGTTTTTTTTTTTTCCCCCAGTTTTGTTTATACAGCCTCGTTTTCGACTCGGTAGCTCTCGGGCACTTTCGCAACCTGCCCGATCGCTGCGGCCGAGCAGTCACGGAAATTAGGCGCATAACCTGGAGTAGTACCGGCATTAGACATCAATTAATAGATATTCCCAAAATTTCAGTTCCTTTGGAGTATTATTTTTAAAGGGTTTTTAGGGGCATAACATAGGCACAACCTCCCATTTAAAGATTCAAATATTTCAGATTTGCATTAATTAAACAAGATTCCTTGAATTTCAATTTCTTCTTAAGAACCCTTAAGGTTAAGCTTTAAATTTGAGACATTTTCTATCATATAATGGATTTTGATCAGAATTGGAATAAGGATTCTAGACATAAGGTTTATTAGCATTATATCTTCATTTTAATCTTCGTAAAGAGACATAAAAGTGGTGCAAAACTATTGTTTTACCCGTCCTGGGACGGGTATTCTAGTATATCTATAAAAAAATTAAAAAATTAAGCCGGTCTATTTCTCGAATTTTATCATCGATAGCTTACGACCTACGAAATCAATGGCCATTTTTTCATTCCCTAATTGAAAAATATCTCCGATATTCAAAGTAATATTGTATTTTTTTTGTTTTTATGAGAACTTTTTAAAAATTGTTATCTCATGCAAATAAAGTCACATTGCAAATATTTTGAAAATAAATTAGTTAAAATAGATAACGATATACTTAGCATAAATATAATCCATTTGTCAGGATTAATGAGCGTCCATTCCTCGGGATTAATAATACGCCGCTTGTGTCATTTCGTTAAAACAACATTGTAATTAGTTGTTCAAAATAAAATTGTTTTATCTACTACTATGATATACAAGTAATATTAAGAAATAAATAGTGTAATATTTCTTTTAGACATTGATAATGTTTTATTTGAAAGCTGAAATTTTCCTTTATTAATGTCATAAACCGATGCGGCTGTTTGGGTCATTAGTGAAAAATGTCTCCATTTTAACAATCTTCCTAGTCAGATAAAGTGTTTCCTGAAAGGAATTAAATCAAATTTTATTGCACTTAACAACGTTCAACAAAAGAAAACAACATTGTAATTAGTTGGCCGAAACAAAATTATTTTACTATTATCATTTACATGCTGGCATGTGTTGGACGGCTTTTAGAAATTGGCTTCTAAGCTGAACTATCTCTGGCCAGGTTTTTATTTATCTCCAGTTCATTCTTATCACTTCCTTCCATGTTTTCCTTGGCCTTCCCTTGTAAACTGACCCTGCTACCTCAGCTGTTCTACATCTAACACAAAATCCTCATCCATTCTTTTAACATGGTCATACCAGCGAAGTTCCTTATTCAGCACACATCTCCCTATACTGTCCACATTTACTCTTCCTCTGAAGTCATCAGATCTAAGCCTGTCTTCAGGACTCGCATTACGCACCCACTGTATCATTCTAATCATTTCTCTCCATGCAACACACTTCCATACATCATCACACTGTGTACGCATGTTTGATAGACGCTTCCTACAGTGGTGACGCTCTGCTAGTTAGTAATGATAAAAGTTCCCTGAACGTACTCAATCCACTTCTAACTCTTGTTAGCAATGTTAGCGGCTAAAGATATCTGCTGACTGACTAAAAATCTTGCCTCCAGTAGAGCCTACCAAATGTTAGATATCCTTATCACTTCTCTGTGAACTGAACCTGCTACTTCAACTGTTCTACATCTACTAATCCAAGAACTCTGATCCATTCTTTCAACGTGGCCATACAAAATATGACTTGCACAAATAAGGTGTTCTAGGAAGAGTGTTGGTATTTATGGAATTTAAATTTATTTTTTCAGCATAGTTGAAACTGATTTCAATTGTAATTTAAACTAAATGAGTTTAAAAAAAAAAAAAATCCAATAAAAAAAAAAAAAAAAAAATCCAATAAAAAAAAGAAAAAAGAATCCAATAAAAAAAAAATTAAAAAAAATCCCCAAAAAAAAAAAAAAAAAAAAAAAAAATCCAATAAAAAAAATAATCCAATAAAAAAAAATTAAAAAAAAAAAAATCCAAAAAAGAAAAAAAAAAAAAATCCAATATAAAAAAAAATAAAAAAAATCATTGGTTCATTATATTCGGTTTAACGTCTGATTTACATGCTGGCATGTGTTTGACTTTCAAACTGACCATTTTATTATTTATCTCCAGTTCATTCTTATCACTTCCTTCCATGTTTTCCTTGGCCTTCCTTTGTAAACTGACCCTGCTACCTCAGCTGTTCTACATCTAACACAAAACCCTCATCCATTTGATCTTCCTCTGAGGTCATCAGATCTAAGCTTGTCTTCATGACTCACATTACCCATCCATCGTATCATTCTAATCATTTTTCTCCATGCAACACACGTTCTCAGCCCTCACTGGCCAGATTTCACTTCTATACATCATCACACTGTGTACGCATGTTTGATAGACGCTTCCCACATTGGTGACGCTCTGCTAGTTAGTGATGATAAAAGTTCCCTGAACTTACTCCATCCACTTTTAACTCTTGTTAGCAATGTTAGCGGCTAAAAAGATATCTGCTGACTGACTGGAAATCGTGCCTCCAGTAGAGCCTACAAGATGTTAGATATCTCGGCCTGTTATAGGTATGACCTTATTTATATATATATATTCTCTGGCTAGGTCTTTAAATTACGTAGCCTAAAATGAGACCGATGTTCTTTGGAAGTCAATATTACTTAAATAAATAAAAAAAAAAACATAAAACCATTTTTATCGCCTATACACAGTTTTTGTATCACATTATGTTTACCCCTTGAAACTCATCACATACCCAATCATTTACACTGGTGGATCAAGCATAGAAGTACGTCTTATACGTAATCAGATGCATTGAGCTGGGCACTTGGTTAGAATGGACGATGATCGGCTCTCTCAACAGCTGTTTTATGGAGAACTACAACATGGAAGCCAAAAAGACGCTTTAAGGACGTAGTTAAGGACAATCGAGAAACTCTTGACACTAACATAGAGGACTGGGCAGTCGTGGCTTTGGGGTGATCGGCTAGGCGTAAGTGTATTTATGACGGCTGCGGTAAATTCGATGCAAAACGAATAAGATAATCCATCCTGAAGCATGCTTTGCGGAAGCGGTCAATGCCGAACGTTCTAGGCACACTTTAGCGTAACGTTTTGTGTAGTTTATGTTTTAGGTAAGGTAAGATATTGCTTAATGGCACATCAACCCTTTTCGAGTCATTTCATGCCATGAATGTAGAAGGAAATATCTTTCATTCGAGTCTTAAGTCAGTGGGTTATTTATAGTCATTAGTTAAGAACTTTGGTATTTTGAATTGTTGTCATTTTGGTGAAGGTTTTTATGCTTCAAGTTCTTTATATCTTCAAATGTTTATTCATGGTTTTTGGTTTGGTTGTTTTGTTTTACGACATATCAACCCTCTTCGAGTTATTTAATGTCGAATCTGGTCATTTTGATGAAGGTTTTTATGCTTCATGGTGTTTGGTTGAGTGAAAAGGAAAAAGGGAAGGAGAGGGGAGGAGGGAGGGGGGAGAGGGAAAGGGGGAGGGAAATTGTTTTTTGTTTAGGATTTTGCAAAACATGATTGAGTTTTGCAAAGAAAAAAAAAATAGAACATCAATGTTTGGTGCATTTTGAGTCAGGAAGTCAATAACTTCTGACAACCTGATCTGGTAGCACCAATAGGTTCTATTTGACCCATAGATGGCGCCCCCTTACAGGTACTACCACTCCGGGCCAGAGTGGACCTGGGAGATATAGCAACTAAGGGGCAACTCCACATTCCCCACAGCTCTTAAGTGGGGATCTCACCACTGGATGTCTTTTAAGGTCATACCCAGGACCACTGGAGCAGTAGAATGAAGTACTTGAAATCTTCAGGGCTGCATTTTTTTTCCTTTGCCGTCCTCCCACGGCTCTCTCCCCCTTCCTTCCTTATCTCTCTCTCTCTCTCTCTACCCCTTCCTTCCTTATCTCTCTCTCTCTCTCTCTACCCCCTTCCTTCCTTATCTCTCTCTCTCTCTCTCTCTCTACCCCCTTCCTTCCTTATCTCTCTCTCTCTCTCTCTCTCTACCCCCTTCCTTCCTTATCTCTCTCTCTCTCTCTCTCTCTACCCCCTTCCTTCTCTCTCTCTCTCTCTACCCCCTTCCTTCCTTATCTCTCTCTCTCTCTACCCCCTTCCTTCCTTATCTCTCTCTCTCTCTACCCCCTTCCTTCCTTATCTCTCTCTCTCTCTACCCCCTTCCTTCCTTATCTCTCTCTCTCTCTACCCCCTTCCTTCCTTATCTCTCTCTCTCTCTACCCCCTTCCTTCCTTATCTCTCTCTCTCTCTACCCCCTTCCTTCCTTATCTCTCTCTCTCTCTACCCCCTTCCTTCCTTATCTCTCTCTCTCTCTACCCCCTTCCTTCCTTATCTCTCTCTCTCTCTACCCCCTTCCTTCCTTATCTCTCTCTCTCTCTACCCCCTTCCTTCCTTATCTCTCTCTCTCTCTACCCCCTTCCTTCCTTATCTCTCTCTCTCTCTACCCCCTTCCTTCCTTATCTCTCTCTCTCTCTACCCCCTTCCTTCCTTATCTCTCTCTCTCTCTACCCCCTTCCTTCCTTATCTCTCTCTCTCTCTACCCCCTTCCTTCCTTATCTCTCTCTCTCTCTACCCCCTTCCTTCCTTATCTCTCTCTCTCTCTACCCCCTTCCTTCCTTATCTCTCTCTCTCTCTACCCCCTTCCTTCCTTATCTCTCTCTCTCTCTACCCCCTTCCTTCCTTATCTCTCTCTCTCTCTACCCCCTTCCTTCCTTATCTCTCTCTCTCTCTACCCCCTTCCTTCCTTATCTCTCTCTCTCTCTACCCCCTTCCTTCCTTATCTCTCTCTCTCTCTACCCCCTTCCTTCCTTATCTCTCTCTCTCTCTACCCCCTTCCTTCCTTATCTCTCTCTCTCTCTACCCCCTTCCTTCCTTATCTCTCTCTCTCTCTACCCCCTTCCTTCCTTATCTCTCTCTCTCTCTACCCCCTTCCTTCCTTATCTCTCTCTCTCTCTACCCCCTTCCTTCCTTATCTCTCTCTCTCTCTACCCCCTTCCTTCCTTATCTCTCTCTCTCTCTCTCTCTCTCTCTCTACCCCCTTCCTTCCTTATCTCTCTCTCTCTCTCTCTCTCTCTACCCCCTTCCTTCCTTATCTCTCTCTCTCTCTCTCTCTCTCTACCCCCTTCCTTCCTTATCTCTCTCTCTCTCTACCCCCTTCCTTCCTTATCTCTCTCTCTCTCTCTCTCTCTCTACCCCCTTCCTTCCTTATCTCTCTCTCTCTCTCTCTCTACCCCCTTCCTTCCTTATCTCTCTCTCTCTCTCTCTCTCTCTACCCCCTTCCTTCCTTATCTCTCTCTCTCTCTCTCTCTACCCCCTTCCTTCCTTATCTCTCTCTCTCTCTCTCTCTCTCTACCCCCTTCCTTCCTTATCTCTCTCTCTCTCTCTCTCTACCCCCTTCCTTCCTTATCTCTCTCTCTCTCTCTCTCTACCCCCTTCCTTCCTTATCTCTCTCTCTCTCTACCCCCTTCCTTCCTTCCCTCTCTCTCTCTCTCTCTCTCTCTCTACCCCCTTCCTTCCTTCCCTCTCTCTACCCCCTTCCTTCCTTCCCTCTCTCTCTCTCTACCCCCTTCCTTCCTTCCCTCTCTCTCTCTCTACCCCCTTCCCTCTCTCTCTCTCTCTCTACCCTAAATGGTCATCCGCATGATAGTGGTTAGGGCTGAACGTTGCTTAACTCCGGTGATCTGTATTAGATAAACGAGCTAACCCCTCTTCGAACATCTAACTCGACAGAGGATACAATTTTGACAGCCTCATAACTCTAGCTTCTTATTTTGTCCTTTAGTCCTCACATTTCCATGAGCGATGTTTCTGACAAAGGGGGAAGAATTGCTGTTTACTCGGTCGGAATCTATCTGTCTTAACACTTATCGTTGGTTAGTTTTTTGACCTTTAAGTAGTACTTTTTAAATTTTTTTTTATTTAGCTTCTTACATCAAATGGCTTCATGCCCTGTTTGGAGCAATTTCCATAAAAAAAAATTTTTTTTTTAAATTAAAAAAAAAATCAAAGAAGACTGCAAAAAAAAATATGACGGCTTCGGTACTTTTTAACAATTAATAAAAAATATGTATATTAACGAAAAATACGTCCTATAAAGTTAATGGCGACTAATAATGCAATTTTCTGCATCTTAATCACTTAGGAAGTGAAACAAACGAAATGATAGTAAAAAAAACAAAAAAAAAACAACGAACGCTACAATCACCAATAAAAAATAATTACGTAAAAATACATTAAATATCTAGGTGATAAAAATCGTACATATTTCTAGACAGGGCGTCTTGGTCCAGTGGTAAAGACGCTAAGGTTCGATCCTTGTCTAAGTTGGCCATGCTGATGACGGCTGTGAGCCAGAAACATGTGTCCATCTAGCTTCTTACATCAAATGGCTTCATGCCTTGTCTGGAGCAATTTCCATAAAAAAAAATTTTTTTTAAATAAATAAATAAAAAAATAAAAAATAAAAGCAGACCGCAAAAAGGCATAATCGGAAATTCTTACATGACTTCGGAACTTTTTAACACTATTTAATTTTCACTGACCTCTAAGCTGGTTTGTCGGAATTTGTATTTGAATTAAACGAAAGTTTTACCTTCCATTTAACAACTTCCGTTCGTCATTACAGGTAACAATGAGTTCTTTGAATGCCTTTCTGGACTTACAGAATAAAGAGACTCGTTAAACCAATTAAGATATATTGACACACACATATGTATGTCACATGATCAGGTGCTTCGGAATGTGCTACCTGTCGACTGAAAGGTACACTTACCTGGACGAACGGTTTTTGTAAAGTTTTGACAACTCACTTTAAGTCTTTACTTATGTGATAAAGATTTTTTTCATTTAAAGAATGAACCCCCACCCCCCAAAAAACAGAATTCTAGATTTAATTAGTATATATGTATATATATATATATATACACACACACACATATATATATACACACACACACATATATATATACACACACACACATATATATACACACACACACATATATATATATATATACACACACACACATATATATATATATATACACACACACATATATATATATATACACACACACATATATATATACACACACATATATATATATATACACACACACATATATATATATATACACACACACATATATATATACACACACATATATATATACACACACACACATATATATATATATACACACACACACACATGTATATATATATACACACACACACACGTGTGTGAGTTAACTGTGTCTTTTGTTGCGCAATATAATGAAAGTTTTGTCATAAGCTTGGAGGTTATCAGAGGTCAACAAAAGTCAAAATCTCTTTGTCTCATTAAATATATATACAGGGTGTCTCAAAAAAATGTACTCACTCGTAGAATGACGAGAAAACTTTTATTTATGAACATAGAGTGAAATGAAATAGCATCGAATACATGAGACTAATGTAATTGAAGAATCATGTTCGCAAATGTTCAAACTGATGACCATTATTGTTCAAACAAAGCTGATAACGCGCACCAAGGGATTCGAAAACGTCTCGTCATTCTAAGAGTGAGTACATTTTTTTAAGACACCCTGTATATATATATATATATATATATATTATAATATTAAATGAAATAATAAAATAAGGTATCAATCAAATGTTATTAGAATTCAAAGTTCAAGCAAATAAAATTGAAAGTTATTTCAAGTTATTACGTAATTAAATTACAATATGACTCAGCAATTTCAAATTACTATAAAATATAATAAAGAATAACTGAAAAGGACCCCCCCCCCCCGATGAAATCTGCCCCATGGACCCCTAAGGGGTGAGTTTATAGATTCGGGAATACGCCCATCAACTTACTCTGTGAATTTTACATAAGAATACACTTTTATATTGTATCTATATTCTCTAACATTTTTTTTCTATAAGGCACACACACAAACACGCAATTTATATAGAAGATATATATATATATATAATAGGATGGAAACATCCATGTTTTCCTAGTGGAGACTGGATTCAATGTAAGTTGTTTGTGATTTTTTTTCTGTTTGCTGCCTTACAATATATTTTTTTTCTGGAAGAGAACTTTGGATTTCTGAAGAGCAGCATAGATGAAAGATCCTGAATCGACATGAATCTTTGGCTGTTTATCAATGTGACCGTCAAAAATGCAAAATCTTTGGATTTGGAAGAGAAAAAAAAAAAAAAAAAAAAAAAAAAAAAATGGAGGAAATCAATAAAATCTTGGTCACTGCAATATTGTTTATCTTTATATAACTAGAATTGATCAAGTTCAAATATGTTAATAAAATGAATATAAAACCAAGTTTTTCAAGAGTGCTCAGTACCAAGTGGAGCATTTATAAAATTACATAAACAATATTATAGTCTTACGCCAATCAACCAACGTTTCGATGCTATCGCATCGTGTCAAGTTGATTGACGTAAGGCTATAATATTGTTTATATAATAATTTATATAGACCACACGCATACGGGCGCACACACGCACGCAGACCCCACTTCATTCTTGGAGACGACAAAAAGCAATAAAAAGTATTAAATTTCAAAAGAAATTCTCCGCACCCTAGGAGGCTGGGATGACCGATGGGTCATGGATGGGTAACACGCACTTGACCAAGAGAAGCAGGAAAAATGACAAATAAAAATAAAAAATAAAAGATACCCACACACCCGCAAACCCACGCATGCGCAAAAACAATAACAAATTCCTCAAATGAAACAACATTTGCTCGAATCGAAAGACATTTCTTCAAATGGATTTTCATATCTGATGAAAGCGGGCCACCGCTTGAAACGCGTTATATAAAATTATAAAATGGTAAAACAACAAAATAATAAATAAATGTTGAAAAAAACAACAAAATAATAAATAAATGTTGAAAAAAACATTCTACAAATGTTGGTAGCCTTACTCCTTTACATATATACTTTTCTCTCGTTGGAACTGCACTAATACTGCACTACCCTCTTTTCTATATATATATATATATATATGTAGCTCCTAGAAAACCCGTAAGTGTAGTATCAACACAGCATGACATCGCTAGCTATAAATGCATCGTTCATTTCATTAAGTTGAACACTCTTATGACGTCAAGCCGTCGAATAAAGTGTTAAAATTATCACTTTTTATTCGCTATTCAGCATTGGCCGAGTGGTTCTAGACGTCGGGATTTGAGTTGTAAAATACTCGGAATCCGGGGTTTCAAATCGCATGACCAGTAGTGAATAGTCATATCTCTATGCTGATGAGTCCCGATTATAAAGGACGAAATGTATACGTACATAAAAATAAAATACATATATATATATATATATATATAAAAACAAATAATAGAATTCAGATTCCAATGACCATATCTTTATTTATTCCATGAAAAAAGTCAGTATACTGAAATCATATGCCATTAATAGGGTTTAGATGAAAATTCATATACACTAAATGTACAAAAACAAGGAAATTCTCAAATTCTTACACTTTTATTGTCATTAAGGGTATGCGAGCACAACAGGGCTATGTATTTTACTGGTAGGAATTTTTCTTTAGCTCACATCACACACTTCATCCACACATGCATAGAGATTTATACTGTAGTGATGTGATAATGAAATGGTTTGGTTGGTATGTAGTCATACCCTTAATGACAATAAAAGTGTAAAAATTTGGGAATTTCCTTGCTTTTGTACATTTAGTGTATATGAATTTTCATCTTAACCCTATTAAGGGCATATGATTTCAGTATACTGGCATTTTTCATGGAATGTCACTACTTTTGTAAAGGCTATGTCTCAATACAATGGTCATTTTTAAGGTTTTTTGGAATTTTCTGGAAAACTAAGGTATATGGTAAACTGAAATTAAAATGCCATCAACTAGACCCTAGAACCTCTATCTCTGCCAAAAATCATCTGAATCCATCAAATAGTTGATGAGATACAGGGTGGCACATACGTACGTACGTACATGCACACAGATAACATGATTGAACTTTCTGGATCTCTGGGTTGCCTTGACTAACGATGCTGAAATTCTACACACTTATAGAACCTATCAAACAAAAATTTTGTGCAAGGTTTTAACTAATTTGGTTTATTGGTTTTTGAGTTATGATTGATCAAAGAAATGAGATTTCCAGCAGAGGCCATTCTAGAAGTCTATTAACGGATAGAGCGCTCTCGCGCCTCCCTTGATTAGTGAAGAGGTCCATTTGTTTATGACCGTTTCATCATTCACCCATACAAACAAGGTATACAAAAATATCTTGAACTGAATTCCAAACTACGTTGCATGGATTTCATTAAACATTTCTATCTCATCTTACTAGTTTATACCATCCGTCAAAATTGAGTGAAAACGAAACAATGCTTCGCCAGTGTTCACACTGATAAAATCATATAAAATTTCAGATAAAATCATAGAATTACATCAATTATTTAATTTTTCGGCACTGATATCGATCCTGAACCAGTTTTCGTGAGGTTCGACTCGGAAGCGTTCGGCTGTCCTACGCAAACGCCCGAGTGTTGACGAGCCGAATGGTATCAGACGACAATTTTGATACGGTGCTGCGTCCTATGATTTTAAGTTATATTTTCAAGAAATTTTCTAAAAGAAACAACAAAAGAAAAAACAAGCAAAACATAGCGAAGTTACTGTTATCAAATAAATATTTTTTGTTATTTTGATACGTTGCTGCGTCCTATAGTTTTTAGTTATAGTTGCAAGAAATTTTTTAAACAACAAAACAAATAAAACAAGCAAAACAGAGCGAAATTACTGTTATCAAATAAGTATTTTTAACCCTAACCCTAACAACAAAAACAAGCAAAACATTATAATCATAGGACGCAGCACCATATCAAAATTGTCGTCCGGTACAAATCGGCTCGTCAACTCTATGGCGTTTGCGTAGGACAGCCGAACGCTTCCGAGTCGATCCTCACGAAAACTGGTTCAGGATCGATATCAGTACCAATTTTTCATATATAAATCATTATCATTTCTGATGACCTAAAGAAAATTGATTAACTATTCTGTACATTCAGCTAACAATTTAATAAACAAAAGATACCGTAAAAATTGAATTTAACTTGAAAATCCTATTTAAAAAGACAAAGAACAAAAAATAGCCCGGTCCGTAAACTGCAGAAGCACCGACATTTGTAAATATGGCACTTCTTCACTTTAGGAACGGGGCGAATTTATTTATTTTCATTTCAGAAGAGTTACAAGGGGCAGATAACCATCTCTTTTTTTTTCACCAAACACCATGAATAAATATTTGAAGAAATATAGAACTTGATGCATAAAAACTTTTACCAAAATGACCGGATTCGGCATTGAATAACCTGAAAAGGGTTGATATGCCGTAAAACAAAACAACCAAACCAAACACCATGAATAAATATTTGAAGATATCAAGAAGTTGAAGCATAAAAACTTTTACCAAAATGACCGAATTCGGCATTAAATAACCCGAAAAGGGTTGATATGCCGTAAAACAGAACAACAAATCCATATAACAAGCAAGCAGTATTTCGAGCCCTATGAGAGATCCAGATGAGAACCAACTAATTCCAGGAATTCTCTCAATGGGAGAAGAAGGGGAGCGTTAAAAAACAACAAAAACAAAACGAGGTTAGGGTTGAGAAAAATATAACTGCTGGTGAGTGAAGCTGACTATGGGGGGGGGGGGGGGGCGAGGGGATCCGGGATGTGAGGAGGGTAGTCAATGTGGGTGATGAATGTCGAGAGATTTTGAAGTTCAGGAAAAAATAAAATGACAAGACAGATG
>OY744549.1:48497968-48503070 GCA_963556195.1 Sepiola atlantica
CATTAACAAGACAAATACAAAAAAGAAACAAAAATGGAGACATGAAAAACGAAGAGATATATATAATTTATTTAGATACTGTATATTACATATTTCAGCATTTAAATAAATTATATTAGCTCTCTTATATGATCGAGCACTTTATTTGATTTCTTTTCATATACAACCTGACACACACACACATATATATATAAATATATAGAGATAGAAGAAAAAAGAGTGATAAATATGCGACGATTGTCCAAATTTATTTCAAATTTCAATTGTTCAATGCAAGGTTGTCAGTAATAAACTAGTGTTTATTTTTCTTTCCTTAAGCCAAGGCTTTTCAAAGATCGAAATCTTATCATCAGAGGATAAATACAGATGGATAAGTTGGCTTTCGAAAAAACCAAAGTTCAAATATTTGAAAAATATGAGAATTATTATTAAAAATTATTAAAATAATTTTTGTTAAAAAAACGTATTGAATGAAAAGAAAAATTCCGTGAAAAGGTATGCAAATTTCCGTTGAAAAAGTTCGCATATTTATCACTCTTTTTTCTTCTATCTTTACTATTGCTCTATCTCGTATATTGAGCTAATCCTTTTCACAATAGGTTCCATCTGCTAAAAGTTTTCACTTTGGTTTATTTTGATCCTACATATATATATATATATATATATTGTTTTATGTACTTATAATTTATATTTAGTTTCAGTAAAAAATATTTCAAAGAGAAATATATATACACACACATAAGTTTCTGATTATAATATATATATATATATATATATATATATATATATAAATCAATGTGAAATATATAAAAAAATATATATACCTCTTTCATTTATTTTCTATTTTTTGACATCTAGGAATATCAATTGTCCCTTATGTATGCCAAAAATTAAAAAGTTTTTCTTAAAATGAGAACAAAATTTTTGGCCGCGATCCTTCGGCCTTCAGTGTAACATCAAGCAGTGTAATATATACATATTTGGTATTTATCTACCTCCCCCAGCGATAAGATGTGACACAAGGTCGGAAAGTGGGATTTGATAAGCCAGCACCCTAGAGGAAGAGCACCTGTGACCTTTAAAAATTGCCTGGGCAGCCCTGTCGGCATTCCCTGGTAGGGCGCCTCAGGCGATTAGCAATAAACTAACCCTTTCTCAAAGGGTGAGAAGGCAAAACCTGGGAGGATGGACCTCCTAGAACGGCACAGAACAAAGCCAAAGTACTAAAAAAAAAATTTTGTGCTAAAAATTGTGATGGAGAATAAACCATTGCTAAGAAAACGAAAAAACAAACAAAAATAACTCATCAACTTATCTCCACTTTCACATGTACATCATAATTAAGCAGCTTTCATTGTTTTTTTTTTTTTTGCCATATTCATTAAAAATGATAGCTATCATCTAATTTCTTTCTTCTAATATATATGTGCTCCGATGGACTGGCTACTTACTCTGGTGCTCCCTCGACGTAAATTCACTAGACCAACTCGACAATAAGCAAAATCCCATCCATTCACCGTGGAGGTCCCCCCAGATGCTGGAGAGCCTTCTACTCCAATAGCTTCTTTCCTCGTGCTGCCGGCCTCTGGAACTCCCTCCCTGCTCCCTGTTTCCCCCCGATATGCGGAGGTTTAAAACTAATGTAAACAGACATCTCGCTACACTGCTCCCAACTTGGGGTGACAACCAAAACCCACACCCAAATTTTCAGTAACCCTTTAGATCTACAGTGGCGGCCTGCCTTGTTTGGGGTGAAATATGTTAAAAAAAAAAATAAAAAAAAAATTATGTTGCTTGAAGTTTTAAAGTTGGACTTTAATAGCATTTAAGCTGACAAATCAAACTTTGATTCTGACTAGCCAATTGTCGTTTGCCATTTGCAATAGACTAACAAATTTCACTAAAATAAAGAAAATAAATTTTTAAAATCCGTGTAGTACTATATAGGCATTCTTAAATAACCAGCTTAAAAGAAAAATCAGCTAAGGAGAATTGCTATATAATTGCCTATGATTAACAGAGTAATTAGAACAGCCCAGTGCGAGCGTGAGGCCTTCATTCTGGAATGGAAAGAATTGGGGATTTGTTCAAAGCAACAAATTAGGGATGATTGGTGGCTGTGGGGTCAGAAGTAATGGAAGTTAAGTGTTCTTAAGTGTTTTGTGACCTCCCGCCAGACCTCAAAGTGAGTGTTCCAAGAAGATGAGTAATGAATTGAGTTCTCTCTCTCTCACAATTTCTATAAATGTTGACTGAGTATGTTTCTCATGTGATGCGAATAAAAGACAAGCCCCCCCCCCACCAAAAAAAAAACCACCGTGTCCTGTGATTTGATCAAAGACGACGAATACGACACACATGGGTTCCAGTTACAATAGGCAGAATTAGACAACCGGAAGTTAAGATATGACGCCATTACCTCTCCACCCCCAAGTGTTTTGTGACCTCCTGTCAAACCTCAGAGTGAGTGTCCCAGCCCTGATCCGGGTGAGGCAAGAAGAATCATGAATTGAGTCCGTCCGTTTGATCCCCCCCCACACTTCTCCCTCTCTCGACCGAGTAGATTTCTCACATGAATGAAAGTCTCTATCCAGAAAGAAGACCATGTTCTGTGAGTTGATCAAAAACGACGAGGCTGTGTATAATGAGATTATACACACCTCAGAGACATCAACCCTTAACAGGATAACTCTACCTGACTAAAAGAATAAGAGTTATTCACCTTACTTTTTCTCCGCTGAAAGGCAAAAGCGTAATGCTGTCCGGCCATTTGTTCCAACTTTGAGAAATATATAGAGCTTGCTGTACCAAACCGGCATTGCCTGGGATCGATTATGTTCAAAATTGTTTTGTTTTTAACATAGAAATATTTACAAGTAAGGTAGGGTTTCTTGGGCTCTAGCAATTGAGAGGCAGTGAACCTTCAAAATGTGAACGAAAGCCAATCTCTCTAATATATATATATATATATATATATATAATTATTATTTTTTTTAAATAAAAATTTTTAAATAAATTTTTTTAAATATATATATAATTATTATTTTTTAAATAAATGTTTTTTAATATATATATATATATATTATTTTTTAAATAAATATTTTTAAATATATATATATATATTATTTTTTAAATAAATATTTTTAAATATATATATATATATATTATTTTTTAAATAAATATTTTTAAATATATATATATATATATTATTTTTTAAATAAATATTTTTAAATATATATATATATATATATATCTATATTTTTGTAAATAAATATTTTTAAATAAATATATTTTAATATATATATAAAATTATTTTTGTAAATAAATATTTTTAAATAAATATATTTTAATATATATATAAAATTATTTTTGTAAATAAATATTTTTAAATAAATATATTTTAATATATATATAAAATTATTTTTAAATATACATTTTTTGAATATTATTATTTTTAAATAAATATTTTTAAATATATATATATATATATACATACATACATACATGAAGCGATAGTAAAAACAAGCTTTGTAACATTGAAGAGGCGCCTCGGTCATATAAAAGAACTCGTGTTTAAATATGCTATTGAAGGCGCCTACGTCATATCAAAGAACCAGTTTTGTTATTTTTCCAAAACGGTTACCCATTTAGTAATGGCCGAGATAGGATGAGCTGCAAAACAGTGAAACATGTTTACGTGGATAATTATATTTTACAAATATAGACGCTCCACATACGGGAGAATTACACCGGTGAAAGGGGACAACGTTTCCCCAGTTTAGCATTTAGGCAATGCTTCTCCCTAAAACGATATCTGTATACGTTCATTTGCCAATATCACAAACACGATAAGCAAATTTATATAAAAATGTTGGGGAATAAATAAAACATGCTTCGCCAGTGTTCGCAATCACCATTTATTACTAAAATAATCATACAAAATCATAGAATAACTTAACTTTTCACATAAATTACTATCATCATTTCTGATGACCTAAAGAAAAAAAAACACCTATCGTTGACATTTTATTATAGATAACTTTTAAGCACTTTTATTTACATGCCACAAATTGTATACACTTTATCTAAACATAAAAAGAAAAGTTATTTTCTTTCATGCTGCGATAAACAAAGTTATCTTCCTTGTCAAAGTATAAGCGATTTCGGAATAGCGGCGGCTGAGAAAAATAGTTATCTCCTTCAGATCGGTTACTGCTTATACAAGAGCGCCGGAAAATCCAGTTCCCTGAAAAGATGCATTCTGGATTGGGACAAAAAATTTTAAATATTGATATATAGAGTGAGAGCGAGCGAGCAGATACTACACTTTGAATTATTGATTCTCCATATAATAAAAATAAATTATAATATGAAAAATTAGGCACAAGGCCATCAAAAGTGTGAGGTAATGGTGTCATTGGTCATCCTTGATCTAACATGATGAAATTGACTATACTACACTTGGCTAGTTTTTGGCCTTTTGGCCAAGATCAAAGTGTAGTATCTGTTCCGATGGATACTACACCCCATAGACCGGTGTCGTCTTGTCCTTCGGGGCTTGATTTACGCCGGTCTATGGGTCTGTCCTGTGCAGTTCTAGGAGGTCCACCCTCCCAGGCTTTGCCTCCCCTCTTTGGGGAGGAGTAAGTTTATTGCTTACTGCCGTAACATGTTTTTTTTATTAATAAGCAAAGTTATCTCCCTTGCCAAAGTATAAGCGAATTCGGAATAGCGGCGGCTAAGAAAAATAGAGTCATCTCCCTCAGATCGGTTACTGCTTATATATAATATAATATATATATAATATATATATATATATATATAATATATATATAATATATATATATATATAATATATATATATATATAATATATATATAATATATATATATATATAATATATATATATATATAATATATATATAATATATATATATATATAATATATATATATATATATATATAATATATATATATATATAATATATATATATATATAATATATATATATATAATATATATATAATATATATATATATATATATAATATATATATATATATATAATATATATAAATATATATATAATATATTAAGATATGT
>OY744549.1:48503270-48513270 GCA_963556195.1 Sepiola atlantica
ACTTTGAATTATTGATTCTCCATATAATAAAAATAAATTATAATATGAAAAATTAGGCACAAGGCCATCAAAAGTGTGAGGTAAATGGGTGTCATTGGTCATCCTTGATCTAACATGATAAAATTGACTATACTACTCTTGGCTAGTTTTTGGCCTTTTGGCCAAGATCAAAGTGTAGTATCTGTTCCGATGGATACTACACCCTATAGACCGGTGTCGTCTTGTCCTTCGGGGCTTGATTTACGCCGGTCTATGGGTCTGTCCTGTGCAGTTCTAGGAGGTCCACCCTCCCAGGCTTTGCCTCCCCTCTTTGGGGAGGAGTAAGTTTATTGCTTACTGCCGTAACATGTTTTTTTTATTAATAAACAAAGTTATCTTCCTTGCCAAAGTATAAGCGAATTCGGAATAGCGGCGGCTAAGAAAAATAGAGTCATCTCCCTCAGATCGGTTACTGCTTATACAAGAGCGCCGGAATTTACATATATATATATGCAAACATTTTTAAATGGTGGCTGTGACGATCAGGCGAAAACCCTTCACCAGACATTTCATTTTTAAACCTATCTATTTATTTATTAAAAAATTAAATTAAAATTAAAATAAGACAGGGTCCAAAAAAGAACCCCATATCTAATAGGTCCCACACTATCTACCAAGCTCCAGCCCCTGTCCCATCACAGCAATGTTGCATCCCTGTGCTTGTTTTACAAGTGCTTTAACGGAATGAGCTCCGACGAACTTGCCTCACTGGTGCCCCCCTCGACGACGTAAATACCCCCAACCAACTTGACAATAAGCAAAATCCCACCCCTTCACTTTCCTCGTACTGCTAGTTTGGAATTCCCTCCCTGCTCCCCTGTCTGTACCAATATGCAGACATTTAAATGTAATGTGAACAAACATCTCGCTGCACAACTCCCTACTAAGAATGTCTTTGTAAGTGTGGCCCCTAATTCATAATAGCCCCTTACGTCTCAATGGCAATGTGCTGCCTTGTTTGGGGGGGGGGGGGGGTCAAGGTAAATATAAAATAAAAAATAAATTTTTTTTAATAAACAATTAATAAAAAATAGATTAAAATTTTTTAATAAAAATTAATAAAAAATAGATTAAAATTTTTTAATAAACAATTAATAATAAAAAATAGATTAAAATTTTTTAATAAACAATTAATAATAAAAAATAGATTAAAATTTTTTAATAAAAAAATTAATAAAAAATAATTAAAATTTTTTAATAAAAAATTAATAAAAAATAATTAAAATATTTTGATAAAAAATTAATAATAAAAAATAATTAAAATATTTTAATAAAAAATTAATAATAAAAAATAATTACTCCAAGTTACAAACAGCAGTCCAAATACGTGTAATTGAAGGTGCCGACAAAGTTATCCAGTCCCGAAATGTGCCCATATTCAATGTTAATGATAAATAAATCAAATAATATAGAAAGTCCAATCAAAGTTCCAAAATCTGAAAATTTAGGTGTATAAACATTTACAACCTACAAAACAAAAACAAAAAGTTTATACACCTAAATTTTCAGTTTCTAAATATCTTTACAATATCTTTACAACCTCTTAATTAGGAAAAATTAAACCATAAAAATATTTACAACTTCTCAATTAAGAAAAATTAAACCCTAATTTAGATTAAACTTCTTGATTGGGCAAACTAAACCTTGATTTAAACTTCCTAATCTGATAAAATTAAATCTTAAATTGAACTATTAAATTATTAAATTCTAATTATTTTGATAACTTCGTAATTGTGGCCCCTAATTCATAATAGCCCCTTACGTCTCAATGGCAATGTGCTGCCTTGTTTGGGGGGGGGGGATCAAGGTAAATATAAAATAAAAATAAATTTTTTTTTAATAAACAATTAATAAAAAATAATTAAAATTTTTTAATAAAAAATTAATAAAAAATAATTAAAATTTTTTAATAAAAAATTAATAATAAAAAATAATTAAAATTTTTTAATAAAAAATTAATAATAAAATAGATTAAAATTTTTTAATAAACAATTAATAATAAAAAATAGATTAAAATTTTTTAATAAACAATTAATAATAAAAATAGATAAAAATATTTTAATAAAAAATTAATAATAAAAAATAAAGTGTATCTCGGCATCTTTCATGATAGTTTAAATTCTTCACTGTGGTCTCGTATAAGCTACGATCCGATCATGATAAAGCAATATATCTGAGCATCTGGAATTTTCCGTAAAATGGTGCTACGGATTTGCCAGATTAAAACGGCAGCAGGAAAATTTCCAGATTGTGAAATGTAGGGAAAAAAATTGTTGGTTTTGAATTGTTCTCTGTTAAACAATTTAAAGGGGGGGGGGGGGAGAAGGAGAGGAATTTGACAGCATCTTTCTTGCGTTTATTTACATTATTTTTTTTTTTCATATTCTTTCCTTCAAGTCTTTCTTCTTTCTTTTCATTCTCCCCCCTCCTTTTTATCCTTTCATTTTTCATCCTGTGTCACTTTCTTTTCCCTTCAAACCTTTCTTTCTTCTATCATTTCCTTTTATTTCCTTTCAGCCTTCTTTTTGTCCTTTTTCTTCCATTTTTCTTTCTGTCCTTTTTCCATTTCCTTTCAGCCTTTTTTCTTCCATATTTTCCTCTTCTTTCCTTTCAGCCCTTCTTTGTCCTTTTTCTTCCATTTTTTCTTTTTCTTTCCTCTTCTTTCCTTTCAGCCCTTTTTCTTCCATTTTTTCTTTTACTTTCCTCTTCTTTCCATTCAGCCCTTCTTTGTCCTTTTTCTTCCATTTTTTCTTTTTCTTCCCTCTTCTTTCCTTTCAGCCTTTCTTCTAACTATCCTTTCTTTCTGTTTATCCTTTTCTTTACTTCCATATTTTATTTCATCTCCTTTTTTCCTTCCAGCCTTTCTATCCTCTTCTTACCTCTTTCCAGCCTTCTTTAGCAATTCCCCCCCTTTCTCTTACCATTGCCTCTTTCTTTTCTCTTTTATTTTTCTACTTTCTTCAATCCCTCTTTCCCTTCCCACCATTTCTTATTTTCTCTAATTACTTTATTTTCTGTGTTTTATTCGGTAAAAGTACAGAATATGTGTTATTCAAACTACTACAGGGTGATCGGAAAGAAACGCCCTATACTTGTAAGTTATTACTGAAATATAATTCTTACAAGAAATAAATGGGGGGGGGGGGAACAAGAGTTATGAATTATTTTTTTCCTTCAGTCCTCACATTCTACAACCGATGTTTTTGACAATGGGGGAAAAAATGCTGTTTTCTGGGTCGGCTGCTGTTTTCAATACTCTCATAGTATTCATCACCACCTATCTGTCAATCTATCCATCTTGTTGACCCTAATCTTCATGTGGGTTTTTAGCCTTGATAAGTGCTGACTCATTAGTAAAAAAAGAAGTTCCTTGTGAAATCAGTTGATGCGGTTTCCAGGCAGCTTTAGAAGCTGGTGGCAATTGCTGGCACCCATATCGAAATTTGAATAAAACCCCATGCTATACACTTTCTGATATTCATTTCTTGTAAAAATTATATTTCAGTAATAAATTACGAGCACTTAATAATCGGGAGTTACTTTCCACTCAACCTGTATCTTGGATATTATTTTCACAACGTTTCCGCCGATGTAACCTCCAACCTTCTTCAGGTGTATCTTGTCGAACTCTGAAATCTGTACAGAATTTCTAACTGAACCCCTAATTTAAATCCACGTGGGCAGCCATGGCCGGGTAGAAGTCTTAAGTAATTCGTAGTTGTTTTCTTAGTATTGCCCACACTGAGAATTGAACCTTCAACCTCCATATGACTGTCACTTAAAACTGATTACTACTTAGCACTTATATCCGTTATGTCTTGCGGACAATTCAAGTATAAATTTATTTATATTTTTTTTTCTAGCTTTTATATAAAGTGGCTTCATGCCTTGTCTGGAGCGATTTCTATAAAATAAATAAAAATAAATTTTTTTTTTTAATTCTTAGTATCGCCCGCACTGAGGATTGAACCTTCAACCTCCCTAAGACTGTCACTTAAAACTGATTACTACTTAGCACCTATATCCGTTGCCCCACGGGTCCTTGCGGACAAATCTAGTATGAATTTTACTATCAGTCACGCTGATGAGCTGCAAAACAGTGAAACATGTTTGCGTGGATAATTATATTTTACAAATATAGACGCTCCCCATACGGGAGAATTACACCGGTGAAAGGGGACAACGTTTCCCCAGTTTAGCATTTAGGCAATGCTTCTCCCTAAAACGATATCTGTATACGTTCATTTGCCAATATCACAAACACGATAAGCAAATTTATATAAAAATGTTGGGGAATAAATAAAACATGCTTCGCCAGTGTTCGCAATCACCATTTATTACTGAAATAATCATACAGAATCATAGAATAATTTAACTTTTCACATATAAATTACTATCATCATTTCTGATGACCTAAAAAAAACACACCTATCGTTGACATTTTATTATAGGGTGGAGGATTTCTTTCCAAATTCTTTTCAGATTGCGGGATGAGTCTAAAGTGGTTGTCTGACTTGCTATTTGCTTTCTCGCTTCCTCTCACGACATGAAATGGTTTCATCCAGGGTCTAGAAAAACGCATGTGTTTTACTCGCTAACTTTTTCGGGATGGAAGTGCATATATTTATTTATATACAGAGATAAATCTTTGTTGTAATGTCGAGGATATATATATATATATATATATATATAGAAAGAGGCAAAATACCTTCATAAAAACCATGCTGGTGATACCAGATCAGGCTGCCCTGTGGCTCCCCGAGACGAAATTCACCTACATTGACGTTTTTTTTTTTTTTTTTTTTGTAAAACTTAATTATGTTCTACAAAACCAAAAGCAACAGCCCCTCTCCCTTTCTCCCTCCCCTTTTTTATTTTTATTTTTCCTACCCTACTCCCGGTCCTGGATATGACCTTAAACTACATCCGATGGTGAGATCCGGCTTACGGACTTTGGGGAATGTGAAGCCTCCTCTTAATTACCATTGCTCCCAGGTCCACCCTGACCCGGAGTGGTAGTACCTGTTAGGGTCCCAACTATGGGTTAAATAGAAACAGATATTAAAAGGGGAAAGAAACAAGAAAGAGAAGAAAACAAGACCAGATTCGGCATTAGATAACCCAAAAAGGGTTGATATGCCGTAAAACAAAACTACCAAACCAAAAACCCTGATTAAACATTTGAAGATATAAAGAACTTGAAGCATAAAAACTTTCACTATAATGACCAGATTCGGCATTAAATAACCCAAAAAGGGTTGATATGCCGTAAAACAAAACTACCAAACCAAAAACGATGATTAAACATTTGAAGATATAAAGAACTTGAAGCATAAAAACTTTCACTATAATGACCAGATTCGGCATTAAATAACCCAAAAAGGGTTGATATGCCGTAAAACAAAACTACCAAACCAAACTACCATAAAAACCATGTGCAGATATTTTTTTATTAAAATCAAAATAAAAAATCAAACATTTTTTTTCTTCTTCATTTTGACTTTTTTATCCAATATTTCTCTTGATATAACAAGCCTCGACACAATTTTTTTTTTATTTCGTAATAATCCTTCCTGGTCTTATAGAAGTGGCGTCCGATGTTGTGGACTAACGGTGCAAATGTCTCTTTTAAATTGAACTTAAATCGCACATGGTCGCTGGTAGGTATAAATTTGGGAAAGTTCATTTTTTTTAAGCATCTTTAGACTTTTAAACAAAGATAGAGGCAAAATGCCTTCATAAAAACCATGTGTTAGATGCATATATATATATATATTTTATATACATACACAAATTCAGTACTAGTTTCGAATCTTGCTAGGTTCAGCCACGCTGATGAGTCGAATAACGACTAAATATGTGTCCGTACATAATTATATTTTTAAAATATATACGTCGCTCACATTTGGGGGTGCATCACATTGGTGAAGGGAAAATTATTCCTAACTAGCATTTAGGTCAGGTACTTTTCGTTCAAAAGTATCGCAAAAAAATAAAATAAATGACATCTCATAAAATATGAAACTAAAAGTAAACTTTTAGTAAATATATAGTGAAGTGGTTTAAGGTCAATTTTCCACTGCCAACTTATCTATGTAATTCCTCTGATGATAAATTTTTGATCTTTGAAAAGCCTTGGCTTAAGGAAAGAATAATAAACATAATTTTATTACCGAGTATACCTTGCATTGAACAATCGAAGTTGAAATAAATCTGAACATTCGTACATGTTTATCACTCTTCTTTCATCTATCTTTTATTTATATATATATACATATATACATATATATACATATATACATATATATATATATATATAGTCATCCACAGACTGTTTCACTGTATCACAGCTTTTCAGTAGGGCTAGACTAGCACCACTCCAAAGCCAGGGATTGAACCTTCAACCATCTAGTTGACAGTCGGCAGCTCTTACCAGTAAGCTACAGGAGAGGCGCTCACAAATGATAGCTACAATGTTCAATTTGTTTATTTACAAAGAGCTTTGAATTACGCTAAGAAGCAGCAGGAGACGCCATCCAATGACAGTGCTCGACCTAGGAAGGAGGGGGCTTATATAGTTATCCACAGACAGACTGTTTCACTGTATCACAGCTCTTCAGTGCGGCTAGACTAGCACCACACACACACACACATAAATACTAAAAGGCCACCCAACATTACCTGGTAATAAATGTAGACCCCTGTGTACTCCTGCTCCTAGCCCCGAACCCTATATTAACATTTATATAAGATTATGTCATTTTCCCTTTTATTATCTTATCTCTTTCTCACTGGTCCCTAATGTCTGGTATTACGGGAGTAAAATATAACACAAAAACAAAAATCAGACTTATACAATTTAAACGAAATTTTCAGTATTTATTACTTTAATAAACAAGCCGCACGTGTGTGGTCCCTCTCTGTGTGTGACTCGATGTGGCGAGTGTAAAATGCAATAAATTTGGGCAATTTGGGGCATTTTTGACCCCCCTTTGACCATCTGGGGGCGCGAACCAGAAATTTTCTGAGGTCAAGGATGCTCATTTTATATCCAGAACAATTGCCTCTACATTTTGGCCAAGTTTCAGAAAAATTGAATGGATGGATCAAACGTTATGGGAGAAACGGGTAATTTTTTTGCCATTTTAGGGGCTTTTGACCCTCTGGGGGTGCGAACCAGATTTTTTCCAAGGTCAGCAATACTTGTTTTCTATTAGGAACAATTGTCTCCACATTTTGGCCAAGTTTCAGAGAAATTGAATGGATGGATCAAACGTTATGGAGCAAAAAATGTCATCTTTTATCATTTCGGGGCCTTTTGACACCCTGGGGGGCTAACCAGATTTTTTTTCAAAAATCGAAGAATGTCACTTTCTGACCAAAGTTACAACTTCATGCAAAATTTCAGAGAAATTCAATGGATGGTTGCGGAGAAAAATCCGGACGGACGGACATGCCTCAAAACATAAGTCCCCATATTTTATAAATCGGGGGACCAATTAACTTTAATGTAAAGTATTCATTTTATTTTAAAAATATATATATATACAAGGCCAGTCTAAAACGTATCCGACCTTAGGCCAGAAAAAAATATTTCAAATACGTGACGGGTTGGGACCCTAATCCCCTTCAAAGTAGGCCCCTTGTGCTTGCATACACTTAGCCCACCGATCCATCCACTTCTTTTTGGAATGGTGTTCATCTGCGTCGTCGCGTTCCGCATTATCTCTTTTTTCGCACCTTCTCAACAACAGCTGGTCACTCTCCGCTGATGTGCGGCCATTTTTGAATCGGTTGAACCACTCCTTAATCTGTGTTACACCCATCGCATCGTCTCTAAACACCTGCTGAATCTAACGAGACGGTGAAGACGAACACCATTCCGGAAGAAGACTTCCAGAGGTGTTTCCGGCAGTGGATGGATCGGTGGGCTAAGTGTGTGACAGCACAAGGAGCTTACTTTGAAAGGGGTTAGGGGTCCCACCCTGTCACGTATTTGAAATATTTTTTCTGGCCTATAATCTGATAATGTAATAAGAAAATGTAGATAATATATAATTTAGGCAAAAGTTCACCGTTGAAGGTACCAAAAAAGTTTGTAGAAGCAGATTCGAGGTAAGGTGATATATATATATATATGTGCTGTACTCTGTAATCGAGTATCATCGAGCTTGTTTTTTATTGGAACAACCCCGGTCTTCACTGAATGATCTATTTTATAAGTGAAAAATCTAAATCTATATATATATATATATATATTATTATTTTTATTTACACAGACATGTACAAAATCTGCGACACTGGCATGTCGATGTTATCGATCAACAGCTATTATAAACTGAGATCTCATTTTTTTTTTTTTTTTGATTCTTAACGGTCCCCCTCATGTGACTTTCCAAATGTAAATTTTAAATTTCTTTTCTTTTTTTCTCTATTTCATTCCTTCCAAATATGATCTAAGGTTAAGATCGGATTTTAACTCTCCCTGATGAGATCTCAGTTTATAATAGCTGTTGATCCATAACATCGACATGCCAGTGTTGCAGATTTTGTACATGTCTGTAAATAAAAATAATCATATATAAAAGCTCTATTTGATATTGAGCACTTTTTATAAACCTGGTTGAAATTCTTTGGATTACTATCCTGTGGATGTTTACCTGGCCTGGATTATTATTATATATATATATATATATATATATATTTTTTTTAAGTCACTTAAATTATCTCACCGTAACTTCAGTTCAAGGTCTTATTCTTATACGTCTTATACCCATAGTCGAAACTCAGTGACCACCACCACCACCACCATCACAGAGAGATAACAGTGTGTTTTTGTTGTGGTTTCTTATAAAAAATTTAAAAAATATTTTACATTTAAATTTTAAATTTTTTAGAATCATTTTCTACCAAAAACTGTCTTAAAATTTTTATTTTATTTTCTGGTTAAAAAAAAAAAAAAATTTAACTTTCACTGTCATTACCCGTCCCTAGTTAGAATGCAAGCATTCTAACTGATCAACCACAAAATTGCGTAGTTGTCTTTACCATAATTAGATCAAGTGGTTTTATTTTTTATTTTATTTTATAAATGCACCGAAAACGGTGGTTGGCTTCTCACCAATGTATAAAAAGAGCAAATTATCTCGGTATAATAATTATGGTAATTTCTTTTCCCGCCCTGGTGTATATTGTATCGTAAAATGCTATTGCAACGGTGTTATGCCTTAACGTCAATCGTCACATATTTGACGAGTTTTTCAAAGATGGGCTGAGCGGCATTGTCTCCATATTTTTCTCATGACTCCCCTAGAGGAGAAATGGCGGCAGATGACTTAATTGGATCACACATTTCTGTGAAATCACATGCGAGAACTGAAAAAATCTCGCTCTCTCTCGTTCTGTTAAGTGGTTTGGTAGTTTGGTAGTTTTGTTTTACGGCATATCAACCCTTTTTGGGTTATTTAATGCCGAATCTGGTCATTATAGTAAAAGTTTTTATGCTTCAAGTTCTTTATATCTTCAAATGTTTAATCATCGTTTTTGGTTTGGTAGTTTTGTTTTACGGCATATCAACTCTTTTTGGGTTATTTAATGCCGAATCTGGTCATTATAGTAAAAGTTTTTAGGCTTCAAGTTCTTTATATCTTCAAATGTTTAATCATCGTTTTTGGTTTGGTAGATTTGTTTTACGGCATATCAACCCTTTTTGGGTTATTTAATGCCGAATCTGGTCATTATAGTAAAAGTTTTTATGCTTCAAGTTCTTTATATCTTCAAATGTTTAATCATCGTTTTTGGTTTGGTAGTTTTGTTTTACGGCATATCAACCCTTTTTGGGTTATTTAATGCCGAATCTGGTCATTATAGTAAAAGATTTATGCTTCAAGTTCTAAAAATAAAATAAAAAAACGGGTGGGAGAAAGGGAGAGGGGCTGTTGTTTTTGGTTTTGTAGAACAT